>BGPR01024880.1:0-22827 GCA_013235015.1 Araneus ventricosus | reverse complement strand
AGCATCTGCTGAATTGGTGGGAAAAAAATACAGAAAAATTTGCAAATCAAAACAAAAACATTTTTCAGCTCCTGCAAGCACAGTATATAGTGAGCATTTTATTTTTCTCAAACTGGTAATATATATACGAAACCAAATGGGAACAGACCTCTCCAGGAGTGGCGTTAGAGTTTGCCCGACAAGGGGAGAATTCAGCCTGCTGTACAGGGGCACGAGTGTAATCAAATTAGTCTCAAATTTTCACCAAATCTTTATTTATCAACTAGTTGAATACCCCGTACAAAAATTTTCCCTGATGAGACACGAAAACATCCCCCGACAGGAAGGCCCTCCCCCCCGGGCCTCTTCTTGAAAATGATGAATGATTATTGTTCTTGCATCATAATTTCAGGCTTTACAATGATATGCAACATTATTAATACACTTATCTACAATACAACTTAAAATGTTAGATATTTTTGTAATAAATGTACTAGAATGTAATTCTGCAATATTCTTTGTTAGCACATTTAAAACAATTATGCTTAATTTATTTGACCGAATATCTTCTTAGTATTCGGCCATACCGAATACTTGGTAAAAGGGCCAAATATCAAATATTCATTACGTACCTAGTTGATATGATATTTGAGCCCAATTGCAAATGCAGATTATGTTGAGGGCACCGTAGAGTAGTTTCAAAATCTTGTATTTTTCTTTATATTTATATCGATTTTTGGTACTGTAACCAACTTTAATGTGGTTTTTTGTAAATTTAAAAAATAAGCTGTGTGATAAGAGTAAATAAACATTTCATTGACATAATAATTCAAGATCTCCTCTAAAATACGAGTTTATAATTAGAGTTATTTTTGTTACTAGAAGTATGGACGAAGATTTGCAGTTATCCGGCATTTTTTGAAAGCTAAAAATATCGGTGATTTTCTCGTGACCGCTTTAACAAGTTGTCTGTATGATCAATTCAGAGCCAATTTTATGCAAATTAAAATTTAATACTGTGAATATCAAATAAAAAACGTATATCTACCATAAAAAATTGTAATAAAAACCAAATCTGCATTCTTTGCGCATCCACTTCGAATTCAAAATTTACTTCTGTTATCAACTACGTAACGAAATCAGTTATATGAAGTCATTCAACATGTTACTAACATCGTTTCCCAAACCACGGTAATGCATCAGGCACATTAGTAATCAGAATTCCATATTAATAATTTAATTTAAATTTGGCTTTGAATGTAACAAATAAATACAGAAGATTGAAAGTGTCCCATTCGACCTTCAGTGATATACAAAACAAAAGAGTTTAGAATAGAAAATAATCTAAATGTAAATGACTTGAGTATTAACACGATAGATAATGTACCTGAGTAAATAAATAAAATTTTAAGCAACTATTTAACTTACTTATGTTTCAAGGAACACGAATACAAAATACAAACTAAGTAACCAACAAATTTACTTTACTTCGGTCAACCAGTTACTTCACTTCAAATCACAGTAAAGTTACTTTTCTTTTCAACACTTCCAAAAATGTATTTTATGAACGCTCATACGAGAAGTATTTTTACATTCTTCACACTGGAAGTTATTTTGATTATAGATCCATTTAATTTTTCATGAATATTTATATACCAAACCACTTATATTATCTTAACATGTTACCAATGCGGAAAGTTTATTTCAAAAGAAGATAGGAAGTGAAGTGTTTTCGATAATCATTTATTTACATTCGCTCGCGAAGGTGATGTGCTATTATTTTTCGGTAAAATTCCCTTCCCATGGACCGTTTCAAATTAAATCTAATCTATCATTTTTCGGTTTCTATAATCTGATACCATTTTCCTTCTCTAGTGAGTTCTGTTTCTTATTTGACGACTTTTGCATAGCTTGAAAAATGAATTCAACTGCAGAAGCTGTTAATTTTGAATGTCCTAAGGGCTTTTCAAAGGAAGATGCCCAATCTCAATTGTACTTTGAAGATATAGACGATGATTCAGAATTGTGGTTGGTGCGTGTGCCAAACGATATGGACCCAAATGATTTGGAAAATCAAGTAATCTCAATGAATAAACATTCTGAGATACTTGGTGGAAGTGACGGGAAATTTTACGAATGTTTTACGGAAAAATGTGTTATGCCAAATGTGTGCTTAGTTTTGCCTCATAAAGAAGATAGAACTCTTGAAGAAATCAGAAAACCATTTAAAGGATCACTTCTGGTTACTGATTACGTGATGGATAATGTGGTAAAAATGGAAGCAGAAGAAAATGAGCCAAAAAAGGAACCTACTACCGAAGAACAACAAAACGGAGATACATCTCCAAGAAAGAAGTCAAAATCACATAAAAGTAGTAAAGAAAATAAAAATAAAGAAGATTTAGACCTTTCATTCAACTTAAACTTGGAAGACGATGACCAGGCTAGTTCTTCTCAACAGAAAACTTCTAAGAAGAGCAAAAAGAAAAAATCAAGAGACTCAGATTCTTTGAAAGTGGAGCCCATGTCAGATGCTGACGAATTTCCGAACTGTAAATCCCAGAAGAAATAAATTTGTATCTAATATTGATGTAAAAATAAATTTATAATCTTCATATATTGTAATTCATTATTTCTAAAATTGTTTATTGATTGTTTGTCAAATTTATATGAATTATGAGTTGAAAGTGATTCTTTTAAAGGTACTTCTGTATTAACACCACTGCAACTACAGATTTGGCGGTTTTTGTACTTGCGTATTAACGCCAACGCAGCTACAGGTTTGGCGGTTTTTGTACTTACGTATTAATGCCAACGCAGCTACGGATTTGACGGTTTTTGTACTTGCGTATTAACGCCAACGCAGCTACGGATTTGACGGTTTTTGTACTTGCGTATTAACGCCAACGCAGCTACAGATTTGGCGGTTTTTAAGTGCCGCCAATCTGTAGCTGCGGTGGCGTTAATACGCAAGTACCCTTTTAAAATTTATGCTTTTCTATTTTTCTTCCCTTTAAGTAAATAGATTCACTACTTATGATTGTTAATTGCTCAAATTATCTTTGTTCAGTTAATTAGGTGTGGTTTGCGAACTTAAAAAAAAAAAAAAATGTCCCTTAAGGGCAAGACAAATATCAGGGAGAATCCAGGCTTAAATGGATAAATCGTCTTATTTGTTTCCCTACAAAGTTCATGATCACTTAAATCTTTCAGGGACAGAAGCAATTTCTTTTTTCTATGAAAACAATGTTAATGACTATAAATCCGTAGAAAAAAAATAGAATTGTTTCTGTCATCTATTGTCTTTATTAGATTACTAAAAAGGTATTCTTTCTAATAAATTGTCAAAAGACTACTGTCTGGATAAGAAAAAAAGGTGGTTCCATCCTTGAAAGGGTGAAAGCAAACTAAAACAAGAATATGCTGTGAAAAAAATTTTAAGTCTCTTTATTTTATGGATCAGAAATTTGTTTTGGTTACTTAATTATGATGTTTTTCTTATTACATCTCCAGTAAAATAAGATTGAGTAAATTTGAATATGTTTTTGAAGCAATTCTTGGTAGCATTAGAATTTTTGAATAGTTTTGACTTCATTGCATTTCTTTAAAAAATATATATATATTGTTTCAAACAAATTGTAAAGATAGCAAGAGCAGTAATTTTTTTGTTTATTTATAAAATATTAACCTTCAACATCATTACTTTCTCCTAAATCATAAAATATCTTATCATGTTCTCTCTAATGAAATGGTACCTACCAAAAAATATTGATATATATTAATAGAAATAATTGGGTATATGCTCATATATATATATATGCTATCGGTAATGTGTGTTCTTTGTTCAATTTTTTTTAAACGAGTTTACAAAACAAATTCATTCGCAGCATTTAATAGTTTTTTCTTTTGCTGATATCTAGTTTTGCAGCATTCTGTTGATGTTGCTTTGTCACTGTTGACTGAAAAAATACTGACTGATAAGTTTCCTTCCTTAATTACCTTAACTGTGCTGTTTATTTTATATATAATAATATAAATTTATTAACTTATATACAGATAACTAAAAGTTCTAGTTTTAACTTAAGAAAACTAATCTTAAAAACACATATTTTCTTATGAGGAGATTTAAAAAAAACACTATGGTTCTGTTAGATTATATAAAATAACAGAGTAAAGATTTATTATAGCTTATTTTAATGCATTAAATTTTCTTATGTTTGTTCTTCATATATAAATCTGTCTTTTTGCGTGCTGTATTTATAGTATAGATTATGTTTTATAAATAAATTGAATGCTTAGAAACATTGGGGGGGGGGGGACATGAAGGAAGTTGATTAATTTTACTTTTTGTATACAAGAAGAAAGTATTGTAATTGTCAAAAAATTCGAACTCGAAATTTTGAATAATCTCTACGTTTTAGACCTCCCTGAGTCTGAAAAACACAATTAAGGAATTATGTCTGTCTGAGGACACGATAACTCAAAAACTATTAGAGCTAAAGGGATGAAATTTGGTATGTGGTCTTAACACAAAATTTGTAGTTTTCTGTCGAATTTTGCACAAAATCTGTCTATGGGAAGTCTGTGTTCCTGTGAATGATATAACTCAAAAACTTCAATAGCTAGATGGATAAAATTTGGTACACAGTTTTATCATCAGGATTGTAGGTCCGTATAAAATTAATTTTTGGCCAAATCCGTCAAAGGGTTGACTGTCTGTTGATCTGTATAATCGCATACTTTTGGACGCAATAATTTCTGAACAAAATTTCTTAGATAAATGAAATTTTGTATGTGGCATTCTAACCTTAATTATAGATTGATGTCCAATTTTTGTGTCAATCTGTTAAACAAGTAATATAAAAAAAAATTAAAGTCAATTCCTACTTATGTTAGCAATCCACATGATTCGTCACTGACGGTATTTATTCCTAAAATTAAAATTAATTAATTAAATTTAATTAATGAATTAATATTTGAACAAACTATATTAACATCAAGTGTCATCCATTACAAGTTTAACAAAATGTATTTGAACTTGAGTGGATGAATAAAAAGTATTTTATTAACGACTGAAAATTTGAACAAGATATATAAATAAATATATATAGGGAGAGTGTGAACTAATAGTAGGAATTGAAAAAAGGGTCTTTAAATTGTAAATTTTTTTTTTTTTTGGGGGGGGGAGTATCTTACTCAACCCTACTGCATAATCACGCCAGCTTCTGATTCTACTTCTGCATCAAACCTTTGTGCGATCTTCGGAAACTCGTGGTATGATATTTTGCTTGTTTTTTTCTTTCACTGTGTTAGGGACGCTTGTTCGTTTTACTGCCTTTTAGCTTATTCTTTCTCTACATATGTTAGGGAGTAAACAATAAAGTTCAGGTTTGACCACTCCCGCTGGTTTTTAGCCAGGTGACTTCTAGTTAAGCAATAACAATTGTGTAGCAAAACACTTCTGGATTTGATGATCCTTCTGATTAAAAGTTGGTCCACAGCTAATTTATAAGTTGTGGAATCAATTCAGTTGTAAAGATGTAAAAAAACAGTATCAATTAGGCCATAAAACATAAGCCTTTGCTAAAGACGTCTATACCTTATTTGAAAATACTTTTTTTTGTTCATACAATTATAACACTTCCTTCCTTTTTTAAATATAGTTACTTTGTAGTTTTTAGTTATTGCTTTAAAGTTTAAAAGAGAAAAATTATTTCTTGTTAGGTACACCAATACAGTAAAACTTCAGTTAACCATCACTGTCTCGACCATGGCTGTGACAGATAACAGAAATCTCTTAACGCATATATGCAGTAATGTGATTTCACTGCTAGCTTAGGATAAAAATAAAATAATTTAAAAGTGAATAATACATACATATTGTACATAACTTTACAAAACCCTACAATAATCCATGATAATACTATAAACCCAGGTAACTTTAAGATGATCTGTCATTGCCTTCTGAGTGTTTTAGACTTGAGTTTTCTGCACAGCAAAGTTTGTTATTTGATATTTTTTTAGCCAGTGATGGATAACAGAAACTGATCGTTAAACAAATGGCGAAATTTTTTAAAATTGAAGTTTTTACTTTTTTTAAATTTTAGTTTTTTTTTACAAAAAAAGTATTATATTTAAAATACTTTTAAAAAAAGGAAGAAAAAAGCCTCTTCAGTTACTTCCTAAAAGACAATGTTATATTTTTCTGAATAAAATTATAAATTCTGCTCATAAAAGTGCAAAATCTGTAACTGAAGACAGAATTTTTTGTGACATATTTTTGCTTACTCAGTTCATACCCTGTGTTTTTTATAACAGAAAATGTCTTTAAATTACAAATCTTTTATGTAAAGAAAGATATTTAATATTGGTAGAAGCCCCACTCTTTAAAGGTTAAATGGATAACAAACACTTGCTTAGCCATACATCAAAATCTGGAAAATATCTATAGAATAGAAATGAAAAGACAAAATACAAATAGATTCATCACCTTAGGTTGTTTTTTTTTTACTAATATTTGTAGTTTGTTATTTTATTTTTATTCCATTTTTAAAGAACAATTTGTTTCCAAAAATAATTGATTTTTTCTGTAAGCTGACATAATTTCCATTTGTATCAATGTAGTTCAGTAAAGAAATGAGAGAGGGTCTAAACACATGTATGAAATGATTATACCAGTCATCTCATTATCAAAGTTAATGGAAATCTTCTGTTCTTTGTAATAGTTTCAAATTGTAAAATATTTAATTCTAGTGATACTTAATTATAATAGAAATACTATTTAATTAAATATTTAAACTTGACAACAGCTCCACCTATAATTTATGACTTATTTTAGCTTTACTTCAACTTTCTACTGTATTGCAACTGGATAGCTAACCTGGATATAACAACCAATATAAAAAGATGTTCTTAGAATTCTGTTTTGTAATCTTGTTCTGTTAGTTGAAGAATTTTAATTGGGGGTAGATCCAGGGTTCTTTTTTTAGGGGCCCATTTTTGTGAAAAATAAAAATATTTTTGAGGGGGAAAAAAATTTATTTTTGTGAAAATTTTATTCATCATGTAAAACCTTCAATTTTAGCAGTCATGTTTCTATATTTTAAGTGAATTTATTTTGTGAAGAGGCCATTTTTATGAATTTGATTTTTGTGAAGGGGCCGTTTTTATGAATTTGAATTTTGTAAAGGGGCCGTTTTCATGATGTGGAATTTTGTGATGGGGCTACAAAACGGCCCAAATTTTCGCCTGAATCGAGCCATGGTAATGTGAAATTTAAACTGCTTTTTAACTTAATAAATATTTTTTATATATTTTTCATGCTATCATTCATTTGGAGATCTTTTAGATCATTTGAATGATTTTAAATATAAAAGACATCCTTAAAATTGTTTTTGTTGCTATTATTTACAGTAACGTTTATCTAGAAAAAAAATTTATAATCTGTTGCAGCTCAAATTGACAGTCCTTCAATATTGCATCTTCAATAAATGATATGTATTGGGTGACTACAGGAAAATTTTCAAATATTGAAGGTTCCAAATTAAAGTGAACACTAACACTGCCATTTTATATTTTACGTGCAATAGCGATTCAAGTCCATAATTTAATTGGTATACACCAGGCAGCAAGAGCAATTAGAAGTCAACTCTACTACAAATTCAGCTAGAGATCTGCTTTCTGATAAATGAATCTCATTGACTTAGTCCACTTTACATATGAACACTCCACATACCAATTTCTTTTACATATATAAGGATAAGATTCATATCTATTTAACTGGGCATAATGATACATCACATAGACTTCCTGATAATGTTGACTTCTTTGTTACTGTAGACAGCAAGATTACTGATAGTTAGGAGGTATTAGAGATAGTTATAGGTATCATTATTTTGAAAGAGAACAGACTAAAAGATAAACTGATCTTAAAACTTGTAAGAAAGTACTTCTCATATGATCTGGCACATCAGTTAGTAGTGCCTATTAACCAATTTGTTGTCATGAAAAATGAAGTGTCAGGTGGCATATTAATTGAGTAAATTAGTTATGATAAATATGTTAGTAAACTGAAGTATAATTTTTTTAAATGAATTTTGGTGAGGTTAATATGTGAAGTAACAAACTTCTCGGTTTTATTACTTTCAGAATAAAAAAGAATCGCATCATTACTTTTCAGATATTTTAACTATTTTATTAATAAGAAACATTTGCAATCTAATCATTTAAAAGTAGAAGTTATATTTCAAGTACAATATCTTTTATATATGCAATCAGAGTTAATAAAAAAATTATTTTCACATAAATATATTTAAAAATCGGCAATATCAAATACAATAGCAATCTATTTTAGATCAAGACTTCTCTGCTGTTGGAACATCTGCTGATGTAGAAGGTTTGCTTTCCTTCGAAAAATAGGAAACCAAACTATAAAGCAGAGGCCTGAAATAAAAAAAAATACATTTAAAATGAGTGAATGAAATAGTAAATTTGAAATGAATAAAATTATTTTTTAAAAATGGATTTAATCTGATCTGAACTGTGATGTAAAATAATCTTATAGTATCAATTTTTGAAAGCAAATTAAACTCATAAGAAAATGAAAAAATAAAATAAAATGGAAAGAAATCTTAAAATATTTTAAGTAGTTTTTTAAATTATACCTTTTATTTTTTAAAAATCGGAATTACAAACAGTTTTAATTGAAATAATTAATACATCAATAATCAACTGCAATTTCATTCATTGTAACCCTATAAGTGGATAATTATTTTGATGTGATGGCTTTAAGCTCCAAGAAACGAACTTTTAAAATGGATAAACTTTAGTTTTTGATATTCAATCCAATCTTTGCTTAAGCAGATTTTTACCCAAGGAATGTTAGTTATATTAGCATCCTGTTTTGAAATAATATGAAGGTTATTTTGGGACAGATCTCTTAATTTTGAACTGTGGTCAAATAATGAGGATGACACCTGAGTTGGCACCCCTCTTTCCAAACTTCCACACTATGCCAGCGGGAGGAGGTTTGACCTCTTACGTATGATTTAGCATACAACAGGCACAGCGGACCTTCAGTGGAATTGGGTTTCGAACCTGGAACCCTCTGGCCCTGAATCTGAGACTTTATCACTAGGCCATGAGAGTTGGTTTCAATATCTCGCATACAAAAAAAAAAAAACTTATAAATATTTGAAACAAAATTTTTTAAAAAATTACAGAAGTTTTTAACACAATCTAAATACTCTAATTCAAAGTTTGCTAGGGCTGTTGATTTGTGAGTCAGTCAGCCAAATAAATGAAAAACGAGCAAATGAACCATAGTGATCTGTAAGTGAGTTTGAAAAAAAATCCTAACAGTAATGTTTAAATTTAAACTATACTTGATTTTAATAAATTCGAGTGCACAACCCTTGTAAATAAAATGGGCCTCTGTAAACCAAAACACTCTAACTTTACAAACTTTCATCACCTGACAATAAGAATCATAAAGAACACTACAATACTTTCGATAATTTAATAAAAAATACAATGAGATAACTAGCCAAACAATGTTTTTGACTGTGTCAAAGCTACAAGTACAAGTGGAATGACTAGAAAAGAAGGAAAATAATCGAGCCTGTCAAGCCAGAAAGCAATGTTGTCACAATTTTATTATTTTTTAAATGAAAATTAAGAACAAACAGTTGTAGTGATTTTAAATAAAATCAAGAATTTTGGTTCAGTTTGGGGGGGGGGGGGGCCCCCCCCGGATACCCCCCTGGATTTGCCACTGGTATTAGCTGAATACCTTTCAGAACTTCACTTTACCATTCAATAATGAATAGTTGTTGTTTGCATTGCAAAAAAAAAGGAGTTATCATCATTCAGTAGAGGTACCAATAATGTAACTTGACTGTGCATATTGATGGAAATCAATAACAAATAATGAGGACAAGAAAACTAAATACCATAGTTCTTAAATATAAAGCCATTTAGAAGAGTACTTTACAGTGAACAAATAAAAGATTACAACTAACTTGTTTGAAAAAAATATTGACAAAAAAATTACAATTGTTTAGACAAAATTAATGTTCGTTTAGATATTTTTTAGAACAAGGTGTTTCTGCTTACAACTCATCAGCTTCTTCAACTGGCTTCATTCTTAATCTTTCTTTCAGAAGTTCTCTTTCCAGTCGGAACTGAGGATGCCCCGATTCTGAAAAACCAACATCATTTGAGGAAATATTTTTAATGTCAACAAAATAAACATGAATTAATAAGTTCATGAGTTGTGGGTTAGTTATATGTGTCATACTCATCTAAGTTTAAATTTCCATTTTTTAAAAAATTAAAGTTTACTTCGTGACATTAAGCTATCCACAAAACACAGGACTCTCCACAGCAGGTCAGCCATTCACTAGCTGATTACATGTCAGAGTTTCTATTACCTAATGAATTTTGATACCGGGCTGGCAAAGCAGAGTGAGAGAATCACACTCGCAAATCAAAAACTGCACAATAAAATTTAAGCTTGTGCAAAGGTTAACCTGGAGTCTACGGTGCTGACTTATTTCGTTTGTCTTAGGATCGTCAATTCTTTGCTGCCAAGAACGGAGATGAGAGAACATTCATTTTGGTTGTGCAATGATGTTTTTAACGAGCGACATGCATGGAAATTAATCTTTTCATCGATGTTTTGCACATCAAGCTATATTGCACCACATTTCGATTGGACTGTTTTGTTCAACTCTTCGATGTGATTGGTCGATTCATTCGAATTTCAATAAAACTTTGTTTGGAATTCTTCAGTTTGAATATTGGTTCAGTACTATGCATGTTATTCTGTGTGTTTCATTTCTCAATGAATAAGCGAAGCTACAAGTATTCCGCTATGCTGAAAGCAAAGTCGCTGATGTTTTTTTAAGTAAAAGAATTTGCCCAGTACACACTTGAAATGCTGCAGGTATTGCATGCGGAAATTCTCGTTTTCGGAATTTTTAAAAAAAAACCTAGATTCCTAACATTCAATGAAAAAGCGTAGCTACTAGCTACTTGCTATGCTGAAAGCAAAGCCGCTGATGTTTTTTAAAGTTAAAAAATTGCCCGGTACACACTCGAAATGTCACAGGCATTGTGTGCTCTGCTCAATTTTTCCTTTGCAGGTGACGCATGCACAAGAGAGCAATTAAAAGTGCACTTCACATCCAAAACAGCATTTGGCAACTGCAAATGAAATTGGGCCAAAAAAAATTGGCGAGAAACAGGTGCGCACCGTAAACTCCAGATTTACCTGTTCAAATACCAAATAAACAATTTATTTTAAACAAATTTTAACCATCAAATACAAGATGAAATTTTTATTAAAATATGAAACCAACAGTACAAGTAAAAAAAAACATGATTGCTTCTAGATGCAGTGATTTTGTGATAAACAAGTTATGTATAAAGAAATTCAAGACTTTAATATAAGACCTTGTTCAAGATTAAAATAGTACACTTATATTTCTTCTTGTTTGAAATATGCTTATAATTCTGCAATTTGCACTTAACAACTTCAAATGACTATATTACAAAAATTTTCATTAAAATTTAAAATACATACAAGGGCAACTCGCATGCTATAGCTGTGGGGTGTTGTAACTTATACTATATTGTGCAAAAATTTTGAAGAATTTAATTATTAGTTGATAAAAAAAAAAATAAAAATTAGATTTTTGAATTGATGTAGGTGACTTTTTTTAGCAAAGCAACTAAGCAATTACCAATTTTTAATTAAAAATTGAAGTTTAAAACAAATGTTCTTTATTATATTTCCCACTTTCCTTACTGTTATTAATAAAAATTTCACAATTATGGTTAAATAATAATAAAAAAAAATCATGAAAGTGTAATGTTAAAATACAAACATAAGGGTGCTATTTTCAAAAACAAATTTATATACAACTAATTTTACTTTTTCATTAATCATCCATTACTTTTTATTCAGTAAAAAAAAATTCAGCAGTGAAAAAATGTTAACCACCAAACATAATTGTTGACATGAACTCTCACTTTTTCATTCTTCTGTAAGATACAATCACCACTAGTCATCAACATCTGAGTAAGTTAACCAAGTATGTAAACCTCAAACTGTATATTTATATATTTGGTGAAAATTTTTGTAATTCTCCCTAAAATATAAATGGTATGTATTTTGATGCCTGTTAGGCTTATGGAAAAGTATACCTGTTATCTTTTTAATACATAACTCTGTTATTATTATTATTTTTAATTTATAAAAAGAACTCAGTGAAATTTTCTCATGACTACTTACTCAATCTATTAGTATTACAGCGTACAGTAATTTCAGTTTTAAAAATACAAAAAGATGATTACTTGAAAATACAAATCTCTGTATTTCTAATAACTTTAAAATATATTTTTAAATCCAAAATAATCTTGTCTTCATTTGGGGGGAAAATTATTGGCAAGTTTAGTTTACTGCACATTGACATTATTTCAATTAGAATATTAATCCTGGTATTATACTTTTGCTAACAAAACAACTGTAATATAAACAATACTTTACTAAATTAATTATACATTTAATTATGGAAAAACACAACAAAATGTTAGCATAAGTAATGTATTAGAGATCTTTAGAAGCACTTAGGCTCTAAGGTCTTTCATCTTCTGCTTCAACTGAAAATGAATGTTTAGTGACATGCCAATTGTAATGTGCCTAAATTTAATTAATTATAAGATTTATTATGTATCATGTTGTTTAAAAACACTTGTTTATTACATATGCTTGAGGGTTGAAATCTACTTTCTGGTAAGGTGGAATTTGTGACCGTTACGTTATTTGTCACTGCTCAAACAATTAAACCAAATGTATTGCTTACCCTAATGGTAAAAGTAAAGTTTATGGTGCACAGCCGTCCCACCCTACTTAGGATCGCCAACTTTTTGTCGCCAAGAGCAAGATGGCGTGGCGATGTGAGAACATTTGTTTTGGGTAAGCAGTGAGCATTTTATTTTTGCCTTGTGCACGCAATGCCTGCGGCATCTCAAGTGGGTTCCGGGCAAATTCTTTAAAGAAAAAAAAAAAAAAATCAGTGGCTTCACTTTCAGGAAAGCGGGAAATTAGTAGCTTCGCTTTTTCATTGAATGATGTTAGGAATCTAGGTTTTTAGAAAAAAAATTCCCAAAACAAGAATTTCTGCACGAAATGCCTGCGGCATTGAAAGTGTGTTCCGGGCAAATTTTTAAACTAAAAAAAAACATTAGCGGCTTCACTTTCAGCAAAGCGGGAAAATAGTATCTTCACTTTGTCATTTAATGTTAGGAATCTAGGTTTTTTTTTTTTCCAAACGATATTCCAAAAACGAGTATTTCAATTCCAAATGGTATTGAAACCGAACCGAATTTGATAAATTCCAAAGGAAGTTTTATTGAAATTCTAAGAAATCGACCAATGAAATCATAGATATAGTACATACCTCACCAATAAAATCGAAACGCTGAAGCATGAAATAAAAATATAACGATTCCTGCGCGGACAAGACATGAATAGGAACATTCCTGCACAACTAAAATAAATGTTCTGACATTGCCAATCCGTCGTCTCCTTGGCAGCAAGGAATTGGCGAGCTAAAGCGGAGAGAAAGGGCTGTGCACCGCAAACTTTACTTTAACCAAATTGATTAATAACCATCTTGCTTCTTAGTATTGGCTAAAACCTTGGTGACCATACTCAAAAGCAGATATCAACCCACCTGCTAAGACCAGTGCTATTCAAAATTACCTGCAAGTAATACCGATTCTGTAAATAAATATCCATTGTAGATAAGATATTCTCTAATCAATTCATTGATGAAAACATTCTCATTTGATATTGGTGGAGGTGGTTCGGTTTCATCTTGAAGGACGTTGAACACTTCTGCTCGGATACGGGCACGGATTTCTGACAAAACTCCAGACTTGGCGAGGGATTCTTTTAAAACTGAAATATGTCACAATATTATTACTAAAACAGCAAAGTATTTAATTTAAATTAATTTCCCCATTTCCTTTCAAATTACAGTTTGGTTCTTTTCTATTATCTCGATAGTAAGTTGCCAAGAGTAAATGATGGTGCAAATACCATTACTTCATTATTGTGGCAGTTATCAAAATATACAGACATGTACCAAATACAGCAATTTTACACTGTGAAATAGGCTAAAAAATGCATATTCCATGGTATAAGGTAGCTGTATGTTGGGAACAATTAGGGTAGCATGGAAAAGTACCTAAAATTTAAATTTCAAAGACATGAGAATTTTAACATTTGGAGGGTTTAGAGTTTAAGTGAACCAAGTTCTTTTTGCATAAACACTGCCATGGTAGAATAGGGATGTTATATTTTCTGTACAATAATTATTCAAATCCATAGTTCAATTTACATCCACCAGGCAGCTAAGAACAATTAGAAGTCCACTGTTATTTTAAAGGCAGCTACTGTTCAGCAACGGATTCCAAGACTACCACTTTTGGACAATTTTACACCGGAAAGGGGTGTCAGGCAATGAGTCATACAAGAGCATTTCCAGAGTTCTTTATTAGATCACGATCAGTAAAATGTAAACATCAAATGTTTTTCAAAAGGTTCTCGAATGACACTAATGAACAGTTAAATATTATACAACAATTTTTTCACAATTCTCATGAAAAATAAGTGACAGCTTTTCTTTTCTAAATTTTAATTTTAAGTAAAAATTTCTAATTCTTTAAAAAGTTATAATTATGAATATTTTTCACTTTTAAGAAGGAATCATAGATAATTAGACAAAAATAATTAATACTACCAAATAATCATTTAAGAATTATCTCAAATTTTTAAAAGACCTGCACATTGCATAAGGCAGTTTTTACGTGCATTTTCTATTTGAAGAAATGAAATAAATATTCATTTGCAAGATATTGGCTTCCTTACTTATAGTAAATGTCGTCCTCCCATAAAAAAAAATTATGACAAGTTCTTATTTAGTTGTACGGAAAATTATTAGTTAAAATACATAAAAAATTTCATACTACAATGAAGATATAGGGTATTGCTTAATAATGAATTTTATTCCTAGCAGATAACCATGTTCGGAATTTCACTGTTTTTGTAATTCGTATAATTCGTTTTTTATCATAAATATAAATACTTCTTATAAAACGCAACTGTTATTAATAGTAATTTACTATGGTTCAATGATTAACAATTTATTTTAAACACTAGTCAATTGCAACTATCAAACACTACTTGCTTTCATATTTCATTCACAACGAAAGAAAAATTTTAAGTATTTTAAAACTTTCCTTGATTACGTTTATAATGATGAGACAGAAATAAAAATTCCTTTCAGCCCATGAGAGAGATTGCTTACCATCTTTCAAATCTCGAGCGGTAGCCATGGCAACTGAATTCGTTCGGAATGTCCGATTAAGATGGTATGTTAAAGAATAATCAATAAAAGTTTGAGTTAATCCTTGAATAAAAAATATATATTGATATAGTGTGCTATTTTGGATTGAATATAAATTCTATGAAAAAAAATTTCGACGACAAAATCTGGGTTAAAAATGTACTAATTAATTTTTTAAAGATCGGCTTTCGAGCATAACTTTTGCGAAGATTACTTTTAAAATCATCGCTATGCATGAAAAGTGACAAGTTTTTTACTTTTAATTAATAATTACAGCTTCGGAGGAATTAAGTTTTTCGTAATTTGGGAACGAAAGTATTAGTTTTGATTTCCGATTGAATAGTTTTGCGCAGTAATAACTGGGCCCAGGTGTTTGCACATTCTCAATTGAAAACATATACATTTAAAACATAAAACTACTCCATCTTTTATTTTAAATGAATAAAAAAATTAAGATTTTTTTTATAAATTTAAATTTTTATACTTGAGCTTTTTTTTGTGTAACAAAAATCGCGGATTTTTTCTTCCAGCCTTTACTGTGAATTACCCTAATCAAGGTTTACATCAAAAATATTTGTTGCCAGCTTTTGGATCGTGATACTTATTGAATTATTCAATTGGAATACCCATTTCAAAATATTTTTATCGTGTATTGTTCTTGATTGATTTCCAAAGAGATGTTATCAGTAAATGTATACTATTCCTCTCATTCTTTTAGTCTATCACAGTGTTGCATCTTAGAAAATTGTAGTCGGACTATTATGTTATAAATTATCATTTTCTCTGTAATTCCTGTATTTAATGTACCTATAAGAACATTGGACTTTTTCCTATTCTAGTCAAAATAAAATTATTTACATAATGTCCGACAAGGAGCGTGTAGATACAAATAAGCGTGCCACCGGTAATCATCACGAAAAGCCGGGTGTTCATGAAGTTAAGAGTGTCATTCCGAAGCGCAGGTATGCACATGGTATTATTCCCCGCCCATATTTTATATATTAAAGTTCCAGTTTTACATTAAAAAATAATCAGAAATTTGTTAAAAATTGGGATGTATATGTAAAAGTTTGGACTCTATTTTCTTATGTGACGAGGAAAAAAATTAATAAGTCAAAATATTAAACAAGTTTATCCATTAACTGAACAGTATTTTTCAAACTGAACTAAATCTTATTACTGTGATTCCATCCATGTATATATAACTTTTATTTATTTAGTAATTTTTTTTTATTCTGGGGGAATATGAGTTGTATTTGGTTAGTTGCTTACTGACAGGATTTTGATATTTCTTTTAATTTTGTAACTGGTTTATCTTAAATTTTCTGGTATATTGAATTTTAAATACTTAATGCATAAATGCAAACCTAGTTTACTCTTAATCCAAATATTACTGATTCTGTTGAGCTAAACAAGAATTTAAGATTATTATTTTTATAAAAAAATAAATCATTTTCTTCATCGGATAATAGTTTATAATTCATCATTTATAAATCAGTAAGAAACTATATTTTTTTTAAAAAAATTATCATTATAGAGGATTCCATGCACCAATACACAGATTAATTCATTATTTCTTACAAATCATTCAAAATAAATAAATCAAATTTTGATGAAAATTAGGCTGTTTGTATCTAGTTTAGTGTATAATTTTAACCCGTTATTTTCTGCTTCATTTGTTGTCAATGCAATATATTCCAGGACCAGAAGGGATCTTCCATTATCCAGATCAAATAAACCTTTAAAATATACATAATACAGGGATGAGATTCTTCTGCTTTTTCGCGAATTTCCACATTTTTGGGATTTTGAAGAAATTCCGCTTTTTTGTCTTTTTTCTCTCAAAATTTCGGGTTTTTTTTTTAAACCGCAAAAATTTGCTTTTTCTTCCGAAAATTCCGCTTTCACACAAAGAAAAGAAACCTTCCTATCTTCCGTTTTCGAAAGAAAATTCTGGGAGAATATGCTCGACCGTGCGGCTTAACTCCACCGGCTAGAAAACTAGCTGATTCATCTTCTACTGACGAATCAACATTATATCGGCAAGCTCTACAAGGATGAACATTCCAACATTCAGTGCCATTCAAAGTATTAAATACCACTTTTTTGCAGAAAACAAAACCTCTGTGGCATATTGCAAAAAAAAAAAAAAAAAGCTTTTTTTTTTGCATGAACATGTTGAAAAAAAAATTAGTTGGAAACTTCAGGTCATCTTGTAGGGTGGACCAAGATGAAGAAATAACGGGTGAAAATCCTCTGCGTATCCGCGATTTTCCGCTTTTTTGTATATTTTGTAAACTGATAATTATGCAGGACTTTTTTTGCCTTTTTCTTTTATAAAGTAAAATCTGATTTATATATTTTAGGTTTATTATATATATTTTATAAAAATTGATATTATAAAACATCTATCCTATTAAAATTCGAACGTCAACAGACGTATGTATGTCCTTCTATCTTCTCACGAACCACTGAAAACTGAAATTAGCCGTAAGTACCAAAAAATGGAAAATAATCCAAGGAATCCATTTCGACAATTTTAATTCCGAAATTTTTATTACTTAAAAAGATATTAATTAAAAAGTGTCAAAATGAATGAAATATAGTGCCGCCATCTATCGGCAGCTCCTATAACTATCTGCCACATCGGTTGTTCTTGCATCTGGTTTGTATAAAAAGTTTTATATTTTTCTTTTTTAGGGAGTCTCCGCGTTTTGGAGTTTTGATTTAATAAACATCGAAAAAAAATTGTTTTCCTACATTTTTTACGTTCGTTGGAGAAAATATTTTTCATTTTTATCCATTCTTTTTTCCAT
This sequence comes from Araneus ventricosus, assembly GCA_013235015.1. Lineage (NCBI taxonomy): Eukaryota > Metazoa > Arthropoda > Arachnida > Araneae > Araneidae > Araneus > Araneus ventricosus. The sequence goes on along the minus strand of BGPR01024880.1, from coordinate 4,616 downwards.
TATTATTCAAATACGGGCAAGACGAAAATATATGTTTGTGGTGTTTAATTTATCAGTTTGGTGTCCTATGAAATCGTTTGTTTCCGTTTTCTATTTCGTTTTATTTTGCAAAACAAAATATTATGCTAACCTGTTTTAATTTATAAACATTGGAATTCTCACGTTTTCATTCAAGCCATACTGTTTTCAGGTAGTAAAAAGGCTAAAATTGAAAGTTTTAATCCAACAAGAGAGGACTCGAAGCAGATTTAAGTTTGTGGGGACGCTTAGTGACAATATTTGTAGGGGAAAAAACAGAGGCGGGCATATGAAAAAATGTGAATTTCGAGGAACGCTGGATAATAACGCTATAAGGTAATTAAAAGATTGGATTTAAAAATTTTAATTAAACAATATAGGATTCAAAAATTTTTTTTGGGAGGGAGGAGTTAGTGACATTATTTGTAGAAAAAATAAACTGGAGGCGGGCATATGAAAATAAAGTAATAAAAAGACTAGAATTGAAAGAATATTTACGTTTGTTAGGGGAAGTAAGTGACAACATTTGTTGAAAGAAAGTGGAGGCAGGCCATATGAAAAAATATGGATCCCGAGGTCTCACATGATCTCCTCCCGGGAATATCCCATTATTCAAGATTGTCTGTGTAACGCCGGGCCAGGCAGCTAGTTATTTATTAATTGCATCTATTTTAAGAAAGTGACTAAAAAAACATTGATTTTATAATGTTAAAAATAAGTATTTGTTATTGAAAAAATTCATACATGGCTGTAAGCAAGACCATATTTGTTTCATAATTTTTTTGTGATGAATAAATCATTCATTAGTAAGTGTTTACTTATCTCTTCCTTAATGTATGTTGCTATTCATGTAAAAATGTAGCTACTCTCGTCAATTTTCCTCTTTTTTGTATCTTTGCTGTTTTCACCCCTGAAATAAAAAAAAAAAAATGGAACAAAAACAAATAGATAAACTACATAAAAAAAACTCCTGTCAAAAGAAGCAGCTAAAAAGCTGTATGCAAATGCAACAAAAAAGCAGAGAATAAGACATAAATAAAAAATAAAACATGATTTACCTAGGCATTCTAGAGATAGTGTAGTCCCGACAACTATGCCAGTAATTAAACAGAGAGATACTAATGAAGACTATGCAAAAACTTTAGCCTCTACTGAAAATAAACTTGCAGAGGATATAAACACATCCTTTATTGAAGAAAAATCTGTCAAAGATAGGAGCCCTCCAAAACAAGGGGTGAAGCGTGTTAATGGAGATCTGTTACCAACAAAAGCCACACAAATAAAAAAAAAAACGAAAGAAAACCACTTCTTTAACAATTAAGGAAATGTTTCAAATAACAATAATGCTAAATGAATCTGCCATTGTAACTATACAATTTCTCGACCCCTCTTGCTTTATAAGGTGTAAAATCATTGTGCTGTTACTTTTGCAAAAATTTATAAAAATAAAAGAAATAAAACAGAAATCAGTCTATGATACATCATTATAATTTATAAAGAGCTAATACATTTTACACAATTGCATGAAGCAAAAGAAATTATTTGTCCTTATTTTTATTTATTTTTTGAGCTAACTTCTATCAAAAGGCTAATAAATATAATTCTTCTCAGACTTCTGTTGGGTGTATGTTGAATCTCAGTGATGTACAGGTGGTAAATATGTTTTAATGTCAAATTTTGTATCTTCTGATGCACCTGATGATGTGCTAAACTCGTTTGTTAACTTTTAATGTGAATGATTTAATAATAATTTAATATTCTTATTTATACATACTGAATTATAAATAATTAAGTTATTAATTATTATAGTGTAATATTTTCATCATGTTGCAAGCTCTGATGTTTTACTTCTTAAAACATCTTTCGCGTATAAATTATGGTGCAAATGTTTTGCTTGCGTATGATTTCAGTCTGTTTGCTTTTTTGCCAATCTCATCCCTGATAATAGAGGTTGATGAGAAATTATTCCATATTCGTTGGCAGTTCAATTTGACACTAACGATAAATTTCTATGGTGTGTCTAGGGAACACCATTCCAGCACTGATTTTTATTTACGAGAAATAAATAAAGAAAAATTCTGAGAACATCTTTTAAAACAATGCGATTTATGTCACCCAGGTTAGAGCGTTCCAGCTTTGCTTATTTTGCAACTACACCACTGGGTGTATCATTACATGTAGTTAACTGGAGCTAATATATTTGAATGAATATATAATATGATACAAACAGACTTGAAAGTAACTGATATTTTTAAAAAAGAGAATTTACACTTAAACACTAGTTATGGATATTCTGTATGATGTAATGTTTTGTGTAATTTCAGGGGCTATTTGTGAAAACATATAGAGTGTTCAGAGATGAAGTGAACAAAGTCTATGATATTCAGGCTCGACTTAAGAACACAGTACCATGGCCAAAGTTGAATTCGTTTGGCGATTTCTCGCCAAATCTGGTATTCATGGCTGTTGTTCTGAACCGGCAGTTTGGCAAGTTTTGTGATGGTTGACGCAAAGTTGCCGTGTTCTTAAGTCTTACCGAAATTCATTTCTGAGAAAAGTTCCAACTTGTTTACTATACATATAGAACATTTTATGACAAATGTGGATGAATCAGCTTGAAGGTGAAAATAAATAAAGTATAATATTAATGTGTCGTGTCTCCCTGCTCCTTTTGAAAAAAAATTTAATAACTAAGCATGTTATTGTTTCTGAATTTTATTTATTTACTTGTTTGAATGTTGCCCATTACCTAGGGTTACCATAACATTTTTTTGGTTGAAATCCGGATAAGCCGGGAGGGCTGGTATAGAAGGTTTTTTTTTTGTGTGGGGGGGGTCAAAGTATCGTATAAAATTCTAAAATTTTCATTCCAACGATCCTTTTTCATAACACTAGCATAGAGTTTGAGGAAGTGAAAAAAATTTAAGACGTCGGAATGCAAAGACGATACAATTTTTATTAATGTTTGGTGGTTCAAAATTATATTAATGAAAAACAGAGTCAAAACCAAACTTTCAAAACTTTTAATTTTCAGTTTCTACTGGGGTCTGGCTAATGAGGCTCATTCACTTTTTTTATCAACGATGGATGTAAACAATGAATTTTCTTTCATTGGTGGATGATGTCAGTTTTTTCGAATACGTCAGATTTTCCCTATGGCAACCAAATTCCTCTCTCTTTGCATTCACTGGTGTAAATTCAGACAATTTGAAGATCCCAACACAAGTTCAGACGTGAATTTGAATTCCGGACGAAATCTGGATGTATGGTAACCCTACCATTACCCATATCTCCTTTTCAGCTAGAGTGTCCTGGCTTGAAGTTTAAAAAATATGGTTGCTTTAGATCAAATGAGTGTGAAATTTACAGATAGTTTTGAATTTTATAATTATAATTCATGTGTTTTAAAGAAGTATTCCAAGTTATAATAGGGCATATTAACTGCTGGGTGTATATACTTGCATGTATTAAATAATTGCAAATAATACTTGATTAGTATTTATAGGATTTGATATTTCAAATGATCATTATTTTATTTTTTTAATAGACAGGAGCTGTTGAAGTGGAATGGCTGGGGATACAAGGATTCAAAATTCTTGTTGAATTCCAAATTAAATCAACTTGAATTCTCTGGAAATAGGTGGGTAATTTATTGTACTATTAGATGAAATATCTGTATTAATTGTTATGAATGTATAAATTAACACAAGGTACTTGAAGCAAAAATGAATATTTCATCAATATATTTTCCACAGCTGTGCATTACTACTTATTATCAGAGTTCATGCACATTTTCTGTAAAACAAATTTCTCGCCTCTAAGAATATGGTTTATTTAGAATATGGTCCACTAGAAAACTGTTTATTTGCAGTTATTAGAATGTTGCATAGAATTAGAAGCCAGCAATGCAGTTTATTATCAAGTGCTTGCAGTTTATTGTCATGAAGGAAAAGCCATATGTTGATTCATAAACAATTATTTCTTAAAAATTATTAGTCTATTTGTTAGAAGTTTGAGATTTCTTATATGTATATGCTAAGGAAATGAAGACTAAGGTTTTCACACAGGCTAACTAGCAAATAATTAAACATTAATATATAAGGAAAACTTTTAAGATATTATTTCTCATGCCAGTTAATCTAAAAGGCATTTCTTTTATAAGAAAACATGTTTGTCGGTCGGTCATATATTGTTGGACATGTGTTTGATAATGGATACTAAAACAAATAGATTTTTAAAAAAATGTAGTTTTGAATTCTATTTTGGCAACTTAAATTATTTAATTTTATACCCTCCCTCTATTTTAGAGTAAGGATAGAAATAATTTGATGAATATTTGTAAGTTTGATCTATAAGTCATAGCTAAATACTTTTTATATTCCCAGAAGTTAGCTTGTCCAGCAGTGTTATGTGTGTATCCAGACATGACACATTTCCGCTGAAAGGCGGATTTCAGCTTTATCGGCATCAGATTTTATCATTCCTATTTTTTTTATTGTATAATAATTCTACAATATTTTTAATATCTTAAGCACTTTTTTATAAATTTATTTATTTTATTGTTCGATTAATTATACTTATTTTATTGTTCGATTAAT
>BGPR01024879.1:0-22378 GCA_013235015.1 Araneus ventricosus | reverse complement strand
GCGACGCATCCAAACTCATATATTAATTAAATGTTTGCTTTATCGCTACAAACTCCTTCAATTTAAACACTGTTCCAATATTTATTTCTTCTACTGTCATGTTGCATCTTCATTAATGTTTTATGAAATGACTTTTCAAATAGTTTTGAAAGAAATACAAAGCATTGATGAAGAAAGAATGAGAAACGACATGAATTCTTTGGTTTTTCAGGATGGATTTGAAACTCCGCAATAACAATGACAAGCACTGGGATTTAATCTCGAATCGAAGTTTGTTAAATCTGTTTTCTTATTAACCATTTGCGGACGTCAGAGTTTGCTGGGAGACCAGCAGGTTGGAGGAAATGTAGCGTTTCGCAGTTACTTTTCTGTACGAGATTTCATATTAATATAGGATTTTAAAACTCACAAAATATGTTGTGTTTAAAAGTACTTATTATACATTAGGAAATATTTTTTAATTTCTGTAATTTTAAATTCTACGATGACTTTCGAATGCTGCCATTGTGGCGGTATCGACCGCAAAGGCTAAATATTTGATTTATAATTTGGAATGAAACACTGAAAAAACAAATGCACATAATTCACAATGGGGAACACAGAACATAAGGAACTAAAATGGAAAAATCTTGTATATTTGTGTTTCCTCAATTTCCTGATAAAAGTGATAGTGAAACTGTGCTAATCCTAAGCCTATTGATTTAATTGAAAAAAGCATAGTTATTTACAATAGTATCCCGTTTTGAAGCAGCGCGAGTGTTTTACTGGACCGGAACTCACAATTTTGAACCATGGCCAGATGATGAGGACGACATTTGAGGCGGCACCTCACTTTCCAAACCTCCGTCACACTTCATCATGAGGACGGCTGACCTCGACGGATTGAAACAATCACCAGGTTCACTTACATAGCGTTTCTTCTATGGAATCGGGTTTCCTACCTCGAAGCCTCCGAACTCCAAATTAAGATTTTAACTCTAGGACACCGCGGCCCACGTTGAAGTAAAAAGCTTCGTACTGCACAGTTGTCATTAGTGTGGTATAGTTCGGTCCTCGCCTACAACACCTGTATTTGTACATTTTTTGACAAAGGATGTGTCGCTACAGTTCTCAGATCACTGATATATACTTTACGACGGTATCAGAAAAGTACGGTAAATGTGAGTTAGCAGCATTTTTTCGAAGAGAAAGGATTCATAAGAATTTTCTCATTTGTATAATGAACTACAAACCAATGATTTCCTAAGTTTTAATGAAACAAAGTGCATTTTAATGCATGCTATAAAATTACTTTCTAAATGGGAAAAATTCATTCATTTTCTGGAGACGTTTTTACTACCTGAATGGATGGCTTTTACCCTACTTTGATTACCAAAATGCTTTACATCTTGAACAGTAATATCATTGTTTTCAGAAAAGGCCTCGAGAATCGCGAAAACTCACTGATTTAAGTGAAGAGTCATCGTGTATGTTGTACCAGTAAAACATAGGAAATTTTTCTATTTAATTGTTGAGTTATCGTTTATAGTACTTTAATATTTTTCATGACATCTTTGTGGGAATTTTTGTAACACTTTGAATTTTGTTCTCAGTTGGTAGTGATTGCCCTGTGGCAGGTATATCTCGAAAAATTTCCTTACTACTGGAATATGTACAATATAAATATGAGTAAAAGGGTCATAGAAAGCCATCAGGTTTCAAGAAACAAGGACAATAGATGCAAAGCTAGGATTGTATCAAAGGAGTCCCGGAGAAAACTTCCATTGCACCCGGGAAGTTGAAGGGCACGAATATTAGATTGAACTTTCAGTGAACAAAACGTTCGGATCGACCTTCCTTCGAAAGAATTCCGTTAAATAGTCCAGCACTTTCCTGGGTACTCGAAACGAACAGAGATATTTTTGTAGTTCCTGGGTAGTCGTTTTGACAAGGATGAAACCGAAAAAAAATTACCTAAATGCTTAAACGTTTCGCCTAACAATATGGAGTTTGTAGTATCAGCAATTGAATTTATCAGTTTCTACACATTTTTATTCTCGGCTAGAGATATGAAAGGAAAAAGAATCCTAAATAAAAAGTCATAAATCGTTATTTCCATCGATGGAATCGGCATCTACACATCCACCCTGAGATGGAAAAATACAGTGGCTCCCAAAAGTGTTCGTACACTTACGATTTTCAATGAAATAGGGCTCTAATCATGAATTAAAATCAATATTTCCGAATAGGTATTTAATAATAAGATCTATAATCTATTCTTAACAAAACTACATGAAATATTTTAAAACTTAGCAAGACTTTTTTTAAGACATCAATAATCAAAAAGAAACAAAAAAAATTATCTCACAAAAAAATCTTCGTACACTTTAAAAAAATCTCTACATATTAGTAAATATTCTAATTTTTCGTTAAATTAATATTTAGTAGGATATCCTTTAGCATCCACAACAGCTTCTAAGCGTTTGGGAAAAGATTTCACTAGTTTTTTTGTAATTTCTGCATGAATTTTCATCCATTCTTTCATCATTACTGTTTTTAGTTCTCTTTTAGTTTCAATGTCGTGCTCTCGTACTTTAACCTTCAGTTCTCTCCAAATATGTTCTATTGGGTTTAAATCTAGCGATTGAGGTGGAGTTTTCAAATTTTGTGGACATTTATAGAGACACCCAAGGCGAACGTTGAGAGCCGTGTGCATAGTATCGTTATCTTGAGAAAAAAAAATTGTTTCCAAGACCCAAATTTTGGGCTGATAATTTTAAATTGTCTTTTAAAATATTTATATAAAGAGCATGATTCCTTATGTCATCAAAAAATACCAAATTACCTATTCCTGATGCTGACATGCACCCCCACACAAGGACACCTCCACCGCCATACTTAACTGTTCCAACTATATTCTTGAGATTAAGTTCCTCATTTTTTCTTCTCCATACCATTATACGTCCATCGGAACCAAAAATGTTATATTTGCTTTTATCAGCAAATAAGACATTATTCCAATATGCTTCGGGTTTATTTAACATTTATTTTGAGAAGGAAAGCATGAGCTTTCTGCTTTTCGCACTAACAAAAAATTTTCTACGGACAGAACGCCCATTCAATCCAGCTGCTCTGACAACTCGTCGAACAGTTTCAGGTGAAATTGGAGTAGAAAAATTTTCATTAAATTCTGCAGAAACTTCTAAAGCATTCAAATGTGGATTTTTCACAAATTTTCTAATTATAGATCTCTGATCACGTTCTGTTAACTTTGCTGGTCAACCTTTTTTTACCTTCATCGGATTTTCTTCTTTAAAGCGTTTTATCACATATTGCCCTGTAGAATGAGATAAATTAACTAATTTAGCGGTTTTCCGAACGGATTTACCACTAATATGATGAAATATAATCAATTTTAGAATGCTTATTGTTTTTTCTTTACGACCTCGAGCCAGTTTTAAATAATAAATAGAATATTACGATGTAAGCAAGCAAAAATCAAAGCCAAAAGATTTTCTAAATGCCACCACAATGCAAAAATAAAAATAAAGCGACAGACGATAATTTAAATTATGATTTTATCCGAAAATATTACAGTGTACGAACCTTTTGGTGAGATAAAGTTTTTGTTACTTTTTGATTATTAATTTCTTAAAAATAAAGTTTTACAATGTTTTTAAAATATTTCATGTAGTTTTGTTAAGAACAGTTTATAGATCTTATTATTAAATATCTATTCCGAAATATTAATTTTAACTAATGAATAGAGCCCTATTTCATTGAAAATCGTAATTGTACGAACACTTTTGGGAGCCACTGTAGTAGAGATCTGAATCCATCGATGAATGAACAAGCTTGTTAGTTAACCCGCCATACAAATTTGTCCGAGATCATTGATCTGGACAGCCCAGAATAAGTTGAGCAAAGGATGGGAAATTGAAAAATCCACCAAAATCCGCGCTAGTAGTAAATCTTTTGAAATGTGAAATCACGTGATTTGGCTAGATTGGCCAGCTACAAGAGAAATTCTGCTGTCTTGACCCTCACGAAGGTGTTTCAAAGAAAAACCTGAGCATCCTTTGCTCATATATTAGCTCCCCCTATATTTTATCCAAGTTTTTATATATGGTACTATTTAGTATCTTGTTATATTAATTTTCCTATCGTCTAATGATTTATAGGTCATTAGGTATACCAAAAAATTGAGCTTCACTTAAGGCATAGTTAGATTCTAAATTTTCGCCAAGCTCACTAGCTGTTTCTAATCTTAAATGCTTAGACTTTCAATTAAAACTCCTATATTTATCCAGATTTTGGTTTTTCTATAAGTAGAAGTTTTAATACCTAAATTTTCTTATTATATGCATTAGTTGATAAGGTTGGATGTTTCTAGAAATTCATCTGTTACTCGTAAACATTTCACGAATGATTTTTCTGTTGGTCATCATTTGGTTTGATGCCATTTTGTCAAAATTTATGAGAGAGTTTTAGCTTTTAAATCAAAAAAACTCAAGTAAATCACCATCATTATAAAAATGTGAAACAGAAACCAACGGGTCTATTCTGGTACCCCCGGTTGGGATGGGATTTGGGTTGGGTTCCGCACGTTAACAACGGAACCCAACCCAACTGGAGGTACCAGAATGGATTCCCAAAAGAAGAATATTTTCTTTTCCGAAAAGGATTTTTTCATTCTCAAATTATTATAATTAGAAATTGGAAAATGTCATACATAAAACTCTTAATTTCGACAGATATATTACTTATATGGAAGAAAATATTCGAAACGACGAAATGCTTTTGGGGGGTCAACTGCAGAAGTGAGATGAAAAAACAGTAGCTCGTTAAAACTTGTTTCAAACGCAATTTCAATTCCAATATTTCCAGACCGATATTTGTTTTGAACTAACTCCACTTACTTGCAAATTTTAAGAATTGGGAAAAAATCACAGAATCCTAGATAAAGCTAAAGCTTATTTTTAATCCTAGAAGTTTTTAGTAGAAGTCGATCAGACGATTCCTGCACTAAATTCTGGTAGAAAAGGCTCTAGCACGTTGTTTATAAAACGATGAATTCAAAAATGAAATCATCGATTGAATCTACTTTAATCGTAGCAAGTAATACGAATTTTAAACTTGTTGAACAAGAACTTGTATAGCATTACACTGCAGGAAAGGCACGAACTTAGATTGCTCCTCTTTACTATTAATTTATTATATGCTTTTGACAAGTCGGAAATTTTACTAAGAGAAAACAGATAGGTCGATACCTGTGTCAGTTGTGCTACACGATAGTCAATTACGGTGAGAAGCATCCATGTTTCGATTATGAAAACGATGACAACGTATATTCGTTACCAGAGCTAGGTGAATCAAACATAATGGATACAGAACATGGTGACCTTACGGCAAATTCGAATGACAATTCTGTGATCATATTTCCAGAAGAGCAACAAAATGATGCCGAAATTCCTGAGCAGAGAAGCACATGGCTCACTGAAAGTCATAGACAATTCTCCTTAAGAGATGCATCAAAGACAAGAGGACGATCTCATTCCTTTTCCTGCAAGGTCTCCAATACAGAACAAGGAAACGCTTCCAATACTTTACTTTCGGGTCACTTATTTAATGTTCATTCACGCGTTGTGCATTCAACAGTAAACCAAGCAGCCTGTTTGTTGAATTCGTCAGAGAATTTTGAATCTGTCTACAGATGTCAAGGTGATATTCGCGGTGCTTCTAAAAGAAAATCAAGGCGCCCAGTTCGGGTGGAGCGAAACAATGGAAAAATGACCGATTCGACTTCTTTCCAAGCAGCATCTAATAAACAGTGTGAAACTTTGCATCATGAGGGCAGCTGGCATCCTTTAACTGAAGATGAATTTTATTTCTCGAAATCCCTTGAAAACGTTTCACAGAAATCCCAGTTTCAATGGAAAAATATTTCTGCAGCTCCGAATTTTCTTACTCATTTTCCTGTACCACCAAGATTTATAGAAACAAGGCAAGATGTGATTAAATTGTCTGGAGATGACAGTTACCGAGATGCACTTTTCAATAGTTACACCTGCATACCGAAATCCAGTACTTGCATTTATAAAGGAAGTTTGAGGTCTAAAAATATTCCTGTATCTGCAGGATTTTCTGAAAAAGTTTGCTTCGTACGTGCAGAAATGCTTGAGAATAAAAATGAAGAAAGACAGCATCATTGTACATCTGCAGTATGTTTTAAAGTTTGTAATAACCAATCCAGTGTTTCTGCCGAGAATGCTGTATCCCTCGCTTCTATGAGTGATGCAGATCCTATCGCAGGCCCTTCACGCCTTAATGTTGAGGCTCAGTGGCGCCCTGAACATGCAAATTTCATTTTCCCTGAGTGTGGCAGAAGTTTCAGACGGAAGGATATAACCTCCTTGTTCACTGTCGATCTCATACAGGGGTGAAGCCCTTTCCTTGTGATAGGTGTGGTAAAAGATTCTCAAGGAAAAGTGACCTGAAGGACCATAGCCGGACTCATACTGGAGAGAGGCCTTATAAATGTCCAATATGTGAAAAAGCATTCTCGACCAGACGTAATTGTAACCTTCATTACAAAAATATGCATAACAAGAAGTGAAATTTATTTATCAAAATTTTGAAGCAATTTTTAAGTTTTCAGAATGCTATCCCCATGAGCTGTTCTTAAATATTTTAAGTGTCTATATTTTATATTATTACCTTTTAGCTATTTTAAAATATTGTTTTATTAAGGTTATTAAATGATATAATAAACTTTCATTTGATCGTATAATGGATGCACACATTGGATTATTCCAACTAAAGTATATTTGTTTTGAGTGTGTGTATTTCTTGTTGTTTATTGTATTTTAATATGAGCTTAGATCTTGATTTTTTTTATGATACTCGAAACGTCCACGATTCTTTACTGTTAATTAATAATTGTTTGTTTAAGAAAACATATGAAACAATATATTCAGAGGTCTGTATTATATAAAAATCGATTATTTCGAAATCGGTTAATACTTATTTTTACTTGTCAAGCAGGAATTTAATGTTTTTAAATATTTTAAGCAGATATAAAGAGTTATATTGCAAATAGTATAAATCGTAATTTTGTAAGATTTTTATATAATTCATATAAAAGTGCAACAAAATAGTAATTTTACAAACTGTTTTAATTTACCAGCATCATACGATCGAAAACCGTCACCTAAGTTATGTAACTGTTGCTGAAGATTATTATTTGATATCATAAATACTCAATTTTAGTGATAATAATGAACTGGAATTGGAACATTTCAACTGAAGTGCATTTTTATGTGCTTATTTGTTGGTTTTGATTGTATTTAAATATCGTTGATAAATCTTGATTTTATCATTAATCTTATTGTATATTACAAGAATGTGCATAATAAGAAGTAAATCTTATTGGAGAAACTTACAGATAAGTTTTTAAATGCAATATCCATTTAGACGTATTCAATTTAATAATTTAAAAGGAATCGATTATTATTTTATCACCTTTCAACGATTTTAGATGTCGATTTTACTAAGATTATTATGTGATTTTAAAATTTAAATTTTAGAAATTGATTAGTAAATGTAAATAAGAATTTTCAAATTTAAGTGTATATTTACATCTGCATTTTTTTTGTTTCATGCATTTATTCTTAAGATAAATATAGAATTTTATAAATTTATCTAATTATCCTATCATTACATTAATTCTTTGTTAAGGGAATAGAATAAAATATATTTGAGTGCTGTGTCACACGAAAATTCTGTTTTTATTCAAATTATATAGATGAATTTTATATTACAGAAGTTACAGTTATTGAAAGATCATGAATGGAGTTCTTCGCAATGTTAAACCACTAACTTCCGAGCTCAAACCGGTAATGGGCTCATTCTTACGATATGTGCAAGAACAAATGCACTACTTAAACGGCACCTGTACAAACATATCTGGACTCATACCAGAGAGATACCTTATATATGCCCAATATGAGAAAAAGCATTCAGGGATAGCAGTAATCTCAACAAGCATTTCCTGAATGTCCATAAAAAATTAAACTTTGTTCAACAATCTTGTAAAGCAATTTTTGAATTTTTTTAAAAATCTTCATGAGCTGTTCTTAATTAAACAACATAACGGGGACACAATTCTAGTTTTTAACTTATTACCTCTTAGATATTTCAAAATATGGTTTTAAGATACAGCAACAGCTGTGGAGATAAACACTCTAGGAACGGGGATGTGATGTGGCGTAGTAATAGTAGTTAGGACAGCTATGTGAACTAAGCAAGAAACATTTTTGCTCGATTTAAAAGATTAATGAAATCCTTATAAGTTAATTTTTAAATATACTAAATTGTATTTCATTGTGGTAATATTCTTTTCCGTTGCATGTTATGATTTTTCTTGAAAATAATTTCGTAATAGGCCTATTAATTTAAAAATTTAAGCAAGTACACTGCAACAGCGCCAGAACTGCTCATTTCAAGGATGATCTTGTACAGTGTTCCGCATCCTATTGCATTGATCACTGCGTTTGATATTAATGTATTTTACTGTTTATCTTCCATACTTAATTTGGCGTCACTACTTATTCATGATTTTGTGATATTTAAGTTCATAGTGGAATTGGTGCACTTGGAATTACTTGCTGCTCGCACTGGCTTGGACGACATTTTTTTGCTGTTGGTGCGCTGGTATTTTTCCACGATTTTCAAATACCTTCTACTTACTTTATCTTTACTGCAAACTTCAGTTTTTATTGAAGTTTAATTCTGTAGCTGTTATTAATTGTGTATAGTGATTACATATTTTAACTTAAAGCTTAATCGTCCTTCATTCACTGATACGAAGCTAACAGCTATTTGAACCTCATTGTTCAAGCACTAGATTCCGGGTGAATTGTGAACTCAAGATCGCCACTTGTAGCGAACGCAACGTAATTGTAACTGCAACATAAAAGATTCCCTCTTTCAAGATAGTTATTAATTCATATTTATTCAATGGATTTGGTAAGTTTTAGTGGACGCGCCGTTCTTATGCTCCGAATGGGTTCCGTTAAAATGTTGCCGATGAATAGAGAAAACAAAGCAAAAATGTATTATTGCAGAAATGTTCGGGCCTTGAAAGGGCATTCCAACTTTTATACTCTTTGGTAGTCACATGATTTATTGAAGTATATTCCAAATATCTTATCATTATGATACTAATGGAGTTTTTAGAGAACATCAGGCTAGATTCTTCAGAAGAACGTCGCTATGTTACTACGAAACGGTATCTGTGCGAGTGCGAAACTTGGACCTCATACAGAAAAAAAAAGGTCTAGTTGGTGGCAAGGAATAAATTTAAAAGACTTGATAAATTATGAAGATATTCGCGGCACATTTTAAGGACTTCTTCACGAACTGTTTACTAAGAAATTAGACTTATTGACGTCGTTCAGTTAAACTGTTTCCCGTCTCTAAAAATTTGTACAATAAGTATTGTTCAATCTGGAGTAGGATTTATCGCATTTTTCCTGTGAGGTCTAGGCCAGGGCAGTGTAATATTTGCATATCATTTTGATAAGAATTTTTCTGAGAATTTTGCACCACGACTCGCGACTGATATTAGAATAATCTACCTAATTAGATTATTACTTCTCTGCTATCTCTTAAGTATAGTAGAAGAGTGGTCATCTGATTAGATAGTAGGTATGGACCGTATTCGATTTATTGGGTAATTAAGTGTTGAAGTAGAAATACTCGTTACGAGTCGTGAAGGTCTCTTCCAAATGAAAACTATGCAGGAGATGCCTCTAGTGCAACATTATTAAAAAAGTGTATGTTATTGTGCTTGTAGGTAGCATAAAGAATTACAAATGTTTACACGTGATAATACATGACTACATTCCTCTACTTAAGAGAACGTAGAGATTGGCTTCTTTTTCACTGCTGATAAGTAGCTTTTTAAATTTTTTGATTAACCAGAAGTTTTCGTGTTATGGATCGAAAAAGTGTCCCTTCTGTGGAAGATTCCCACCTCTAACGGAGAGTGTTATTGTTTTTGAGAGGAAGAAGAGGACGCCGGATGCATCGCGAGAAACCTCGAGGAATCTGAAAATGCATTAAAAACGACTGAGAATCCAGATTGCAATCCCTTGGATTACTCGGCTGTTAACTTCGAATACTCTAGTTTAGTTTTTCCACAGATTGATTATAAAGAATTTCGAAAAATCAGTTCGCCGCGAGATTGAACAATTGGACCGAAAATACAGGACTGGGTTCTTCCTCAAATATAACTTTAATCAGGACAAAACCAGGGAATCCGGTTTTACTTAATATAATGACAGATCGTCGGATTCTACTCAAGGTGAGGAAGAACGCCTATTAGATTTAATAAATCTTCCACAAACAACAAATTTTGCAGCAGATTCTGATTTTACACCCGGAAGAATAGAAAGTGGTAGAAATTCTGTCCAATCGCAGAAGGCTAATTATATTAAAAAATTGCGAAATTCATGTACAAAAGTAACTCAAAATAGGGATTATGCGACAGGTGAAATCTTCAGAAATTATAAACAACACGTTTATTTTCTGATGCAGATGCATTTCTTGAATTGTATCTCTGAGAGATACGAGGTTTAGTAATTTTTATCAACAAAGACTGTTATTCCCCAATTCGAAATGATATATGTGTTCCAAAATTCGTTTTAATCTGATGAAAAATTAAGTAAAATTGTCATTAGTAGATGGACTAGAAAACATGCCGATCCAATTCGGTCAAGAAAAAAATTGCGTCCTCCTAGATGGGCGGCCACATTCTTTTTCTGCAGATTCAGTTTCCGTCGCTGTGCCATCAGGAATCGTCTCCAATTCTCAAAGAAAAGACGTACACAAACAAAACTCTGTATGTGATGTGTGAGAAAAAAGTTTATCTCGAAAATATAGTCTACTGAGGCGTCGTAGAACACATACGGAGGAGAAACCCGTCACATCATTAAGTTATTTACTTAGCAAACCTCTCTTACACGGCATATCCCGATCCATGTCGGTACTCGTAACATACATCACAAGACAATCCATAATTGAAAGTAGCTCTTACTAGATAACATTGTTTTCATTATGGGACAATTAAGTTTCACGCTTCGGTTTAAAAACCTCTGAGAGAAAAAAAAACTCCAAAATAGTCAATTTGGTTTTTGGTGGCTTATTAACTTAATTGGAAAAAAATATTTAATAAAATTCCGATATTTGATTAAATAATAATTTTAAAAAATTCGTCCTCAAATATCAATTAATTGAAAGGACAAAAATCCGTTGGAAGTACATAAGTATCTCATGTTTCCATTCATATATGGATGTAAATAACAATAAACGACCGAAATGAAATGTGGCATCTTATTTACCCGTAAATGCCCAATGTTGCCTTTAAGCAGCATACTCAATTTTGTCTTCTAAAATCGAATGATGAGAATAAGACTGAAGCTTTAATGCCTTTTGTTGCCAATAGGATACATACTGAAATTTTTATTATATCAATTTTCAACTTATAGATGAAAGCTTTAATGCTGATAAAAATAAAAGTAAATTGATGTTTTCACTTGCGGCTGCATCACTTTTTTACTTTGTATGTGCGCTGAAGAATGTTGTATTTTATTCTACAAAATGTCGTAGAAAATTCCTTTTCATTATTATTAGTTTCTAAAACTCACTTGTGTTTTGGTTGGTTTTGTTTGTGGAAAGAAGTAATGTGTACCTCGGGGCCGTTTTTGAAAATTTTAATTAAAAATTAAGGGAAATCTTCGCATTATTCCTTCATGACTTACGACTTCATTACTTACTTTCATGACTTAAAAATAATTTTCACACCATCTGAAAATGCAAACAATTTTCTTTTTGATGATATTAAATTAAGTTTAATACAATTTTTTCTCCAATTTTTATAAATTCGTGAAAAAATTTTTAAACTTAATTCGCAACAATACTTTTCATTTTTGAAATGAAATCAAACTATTTTCATTGTTTAAATAAATACTTAATTACGTGTTTCTCTTAGATAGTTAATTTTTACGCTTTTTTCATTTCTGAAGACGATTATACAATGTAATTGCAGTTGAGGCACATTGATTCACACAGAAGAAGCGTATCAATGTGCCCCGGAGTCAATTGTGTCAATCTGCCCTAAGAGCCTCTTTAACTTAAAAGAAGTGGTCACTAGGGTAAGCCGCAATATGCTATAATTTTTTTTCGAAATTCATTTTGGCATAATATGCAATAGTTGCGTAATGGGCCAGTTAAAAATCACAAAAACTTTCTTGAATATTGCTCAATATTTAGCCGTGCCTCTTTGACATTGAAAAACAAGAAAAAAGAGAGTAATAGTTTTTTGTGAAAAAATATATTTTGAAAAGAATTCCTAACTTTTTACCGGCATACAATGAAAATGTTACTCTGACTTGAAAAATTGACGAAAAATGAAAAAAAAAATATGGCTTTTCTAAAACAATGTACCATGAAAATTATTTTTCGAAATTAATATTGGCATTAATTAATTAATTAAATAAAAACAGTTCTATAATTATTACGTAATTTAACTTTTTATTCAATTTTTTTACCAAATTAATACTAGCATATTTTTCTTGAATTACATGCTGACAGAATACAGATCAGAAAAAAAATCTATAAATTTGAAATGTTTATAATAATACCTCATGCGTATTGAATATTTGGTGTTAGAATAATATTGCCCCTTGTTGTTAAACGTTGGAAGTTCTTTCCTTATTTGATGTTTGGCACGAATATATCCATTTCTTGCAGTCTCAGCACATACTTTCAGTGCAGCTTCAGATATTAGTTCAACACATCGTTCAACAGATTGCGTGTGACATGGAAATTTCTCGAAAATTAGTACTGGAAACTGTTCTTCTTTGCACATGTCTATCAAGTCTTTGTCCTTTATACTTCTCGTACAGGTGAGAAGCCCTTTACTTGCGATATGTGTGAGAAGAAATGCACTACGCAAGAGAATCAGAACACACATCGACGAACTTATACCGGAAAGAAGCCCTATGCTTGCGATATGTATGAGAAAAAATGCACTACGTAAGGTGACCTGCACAAACATAGTTCGACTCATGCCGGGGAGAAGCCCTATTCTTGCGTTATGTGGAAGAAAAAATGCGCTACGAATAGTGGTCTGGACAAAAATAGACGGACTCTTAACGGAGAGAAACCTTATAAATGTCCAATATGTGGAAACGCCTTCACGGACGCCAGTAACCGCAACGCACATTATAGGAATGTTTATAATGAAAAGTTAACTTTATTCAACGACGTCGTAAAACAATTTTTATATATAAGTTTGAAAGAGAATCTAAATCTTAACTAAATAACTTAACGGGGACTCAATTCTATTTTTTTTTTATGTCTTAGATACTTGAAAATATGGTTTTTATTAAGATTATTATTTGATAAGATAAATATTCGTTTTTATTGATCATATAATGGAGGAAAATTGGAATGTTCCATCTCCAGTGTATTTTTATATGGGCGATTATTGGTATTTAGTGTATTTTGATATCATTAATATATCTTGACTTTTTTTACATATTCGAATCGTGCACCTTTCACAACCGTCATATTTTCTGTTTGTAAATGGAAGCGAGTAAATTTGTTCAGAGGTCTAAATCATACGAAAATCAAGTTATAAGTTACGCTGAATTTGAAAATTTTTGAAATATTTTAAATATATAATAAATGTTTTAATTTAGACAATATGAATCGCAATTTTGTCTAGCTTTTCATAAACTTTATATAAAGTGCACCAGCATGAAATTTACATCTAATAAATATTTTCCTCAAATGACTGTTGTTTCATTTCTGAAATATCCTTTAATTTTCTATACGACTGAAAGTGGTCAACTCCATTTAAAAACTGTTGTTGATGTTTGACGCCAAATTTTGTATGACTGGCTTTTTTACAACCACCGGAAAACTAAATTTTCATAGAAAAAATTTCTAAAATGTAAATGTTTTAATAAAGTAACATATGTTCAGTTTGCTATAGGCGTAAATGGAGTTTAAAGCGCGTGGCTAATATTTTCTAAGACGACTGAAATTTCTTTTCTAATAAAGATTTATAAAAGCAAGAGAAGCTAATAGCATTGCAATAAAATCTGCATTTATGCCGAATTGAAAATTGTTCAGTTTCTGTAAGCCCATATGCCTGTTGATGCCGAATTGAACGAAACATAATTAATACGTTCGGTTTGGCTGTTGGTCTGGTTCGTTGTACACTATGACGCGGAAATGTGACGTTCATGAAAGATTTCTATCTTTGATTAATTAATATCGGACAAACCGAATTTAATTTATCTTGGTTTATAATCAATTAGCTATGAAAATTCTCGGAGAGTATCACAATTAATTGCATTAATTGATTTTATCTTAAAGCAGTAAATCAATCGAGTGAAGAGATGCATCTTCATTTGTATTGAACATGCCGGAAAAAATTTTAGAATCACCAGAGACACATCCAAATTGGAATCTGCATTAAATGCTTGCTTTATCGCTGGAAGCATCTTAAGCTTCTTCAATTAAAACACTGTTCTAAAATTTATTTCTTCTACTGTCATGTTGCATCCACATTAATGTTTTATGAAATGACTTTTCAAAAATAGTTTTGAAAGAAATTCAAAACATTTATGAGGGAAGAATGAAAAACGTCATGAATTCGTTGGTTATTCATTATGGATTTTAAACTCCGTTATAAAATTGGCAAGCACTGGGATTTAATCTCTGTTGGAAGTTCGTTAAATCTGCTTTTTTTATTAATATTTGAGTTATGATTTGAAATGGAAGACGGAATAACCAAATGCACATAATTCACAGTGGGGAACACAGATCATAAGGAACTAAAATAGAAAAATCTTGTAGATTTCTGTCCAATCTTGATTTTTTCCCCAATTTGTCTTTTCCCCAATTTCATGAGAAAAGTGATAGTGAAGCTGTTCAAATCCTAAAGCCTACTGATGAAATTATAAGAAGTGATAGTTATTTATATTAGCATCCCATTTTGAAGCAACGCGAGTGTTTTAGTGGACCGGAACTCAGAATTTTGAACCGTGGCCAGATGATGAGGACGACATCTGAGGCGGCACCTCACTTTCCAAACCTCCGTGACACTTCATCGGGAGATGATGGTTTACCTCTACGGAATGAAACAATCACTAGGTTCACTTACACAGCGTTTCTTCTATGGAATCGGGTTTCCTACCTCGAAGCCTCCGAACTCCAAGCTAAGATATTAACTCTACTACACCGCGGCCACGTTGAAGTAAAAAGCTTCGTACTGCACAGTTGTCATTAGTGTGGTAAAGTTCGGTCCTCACACACAACAGCAGTATTTGTACATTTTTGACAAAGGATGTGTCGCTACAGTTCTCAGATCACTGATATATACTTTACGACGGTATCAGAAAAATGCGGTAGATGAGAGTTAACAGCATTGTTTTGAAGTTAAAGTATCCATGAGAATTTTCTAATTTGCATAATGACCTACGAACCAATGATTGCCTAAGGTTTAATGAAACGAAATAACTTTCTAAATGGGAAAAATTCATTCATTTTCTAGAGACGTTTTCACTACCTGAATGGATGGCTTTTACTCTATTTTGATAACCAAAATGATTTACATCTTGAACAGCAATATCATTTTTTTTCACAAAAGGCCTCGAGAATCGCGAAAGCTCACTGATTTGAGTGAAGAATCATCGTGTATTGTTGTATCTGTAAAACATAGGAACATTGTCTATTTAATTGTTGAGTTATCGTTTATAGTCTACTCTATTAAAATTCGAAGGTAAACAAACGTATGTATGTATGTATGTATGTCCTTCTATCTTCTCACGAACCGCCGAACGGAGAAGCGCGCGGAAGGTACCAAAAGATGGGGAATAATCCAGGGAAGCCATTTCGGCCATTTAAATTTCGAAATTACAATTAGTGAAAAAGATATTAATTAAAAACTAATTGACAACAATGCTTTTCATTGTTTCGGATACTTTATAACAATACTTTTCATTGTTGCAGCGCAATTCAGAATACATTTTATTGTTCAAGTTGTTTACTTTAAAGAACATTGTTACGACAACAATAAAAAAGTGACGCTGACAGAAATAAAAAAATGTATTGTTGAAAGTGTATAAATTCTTTTTTTAATTCCGTGATAAAACGTCCAACAAAATCATTTTAACGAAATTAAAAGGGGTGTATTATTTCTGTAAAGTTATGTGCCGAAAGATATAGATTAGTTATGTTAGTGATTTTAATCATTATTCATTTATTTGATTAAGTTTAAATATTTGTGGAAGCTACTATTTTAAGCTGATATTTGGAAGTTACTATTTTTGATTTGTTGAATACTCGCTTTTTCCGATGTCTAAAAGAAAAGAGGAATTACAGGGGATGCTGCCAGTCGACGGGAGGCAATTAGAAAACGTGTAAGGAGAGTTGTTGAAACTGAAGAAGAAAGAAGCCGCCGATTGTCAACTATGGCACAACGTGGCCAGGACAGAAGAGCGAAAGAAACAGAAGAACCAAGTAATAGCCGATTGTCAGACATGGCACAACGTGGGTAGGAGAGAAGAGCCGAAGAAACAAGAAATAGAACAAAGAAATAGACGATTTGCAGTAATGGGACAACGTAGCCAGCGCAGAAGAGCCGAAGAAACAGAAGAACAAAGAAATAGCCGATTGGCTAATAATACGTAGGCCAGGAGAGAAGAGCCGAAGAAACGAAGAACAAAGAAATACCGATTGGCAGTAATGGCAATCGTGCCAGGAAAAAGACCGAAGAAACAGACGAACAAAGAAATAGCCGATTGGCAGTAATGGCAATATGGCCAGAGATGAGAAGAGCCGAAGGAACAGACGAACAAAAGAAATAGCCGATTGTCAGCCATGCTACAAGCATGCAAAGAGAACGCCGTCTAAATGTTATTGAAGGACAAAATCACCATTAGATACAAACTTTTATGCAGCCAGAACTGTTCTGAACTGAAGAACACAACTGTGGAAAGAAATGGACAATCTCTGTCTGAAATGCGGAGGTTGTATTTCCGGGATACGAAAAAGAATACCAGAGGAATTTACACTCATTGTTGTCATAATGGAAATATAATTGAGCAGGCTTCAGTTTATCCAGTGGAAAATGAAAGGATTGATGGATGGCTCGATGAAATTATCAATTGCATTTCAAAATAACATAAGGTCATTACCAGTGCTTCAATGTGCACAGATTGTACGATCTACAGGGAGAGGAGCGTATTGCTTCAGAATTCATGGCCAAATTTATCACAAGACCTCATCTACACCCAGCTGAAGCAGGAGGTGAAAATACTAATGCTTACACTTCAACAATATTATAACACACATTAGGCATGTGTCACGTGACCTCAGGTATTATTCGATTTAGCCCGTGCAACGCCGGGTCATACAGCTAGTCTATCCTATTAAAATTCGAAGGTAAACAAACGTATGTATGTATGGATGTCCTTCTATCTTCTCACGAACCGCCGAACGGAGAAGCGCGCGGAAAGTACGGAAAGATGGGGAATAATTCAAGGAATCCATTTCGGCCATTTAAATATCGAAATTTTAATTAGTGAAAAAGATATTAATTAAAAACTAATTTACAACAATACGTTTCATTGTTTCGGATACTTTATAACAATACTTTTCATTGTTACAGCACAATTCAAAGTTTATTTTATTGTTGAAGTCGTTTACTTTAAGGAACATTGTTACAACAACAATAAAAAAGTGACGCTGACAGAAATAAAAAAATGTATTGTTGAAAGTGTATAAATTCTTTTTTTTTTAACCCGTGATATAACGTCCAACAAAATCATTTTAACGAAATTAAAAGGGGTGTTTTGTTTCTGTAAAGTTATGTGCCGAAAGATTTAGATTAGTTATGTTAGTGATTTTAATCATTATTCATTGATTTGATAAAGTTTAAATACTTGTGGAAGCTTCTATTTTAAGCTGATATTTGGAAGTTACTATTTTTGCTTTGTTCAATTCTTCGCTTTTTCCGATGCCTAAAAGGAAAAGAGGAATTACAGGGGATGCTGCCAGTAGACGGGAGTCAATTAGAAAACGGGAAAGAGAGTTGTTGAAACTGAAGAAGAAAGAAACCGCCGATTGTCAACTATGGCACAACGTGGCCAGGACAGAAGAGCGAAAGAAACAGAAGAACAAAGAAATAGCCGATTGTCAAACATGGCACAACGTGGGCAGGAGAAGAGCCGTAGAAACAGAAGAACAAAAGTAGACGATTTGCAGTAATGGGACAACGTGCCAGGAGAAGAGCCGAAGAAACAGAAGAACAAAGAAATAGCTGATTGGCAGTAATGGACATTAAAGGAGAGAAGAAGCCGAAGAAACAGAAGAACAAAAGAATAGCCGATTGCAGTAATGGCACAAAGTGGCCAGAGAAGAAAGAACCGAAGAAACAGACAAACAAAGAAATAGCCGATTGGCAGTAATGGCACAGCGTGGCCAGATGAGAAGAGCCGAAGGAACAGACGAACAAAGAAATAGCCGATTGTCAGCCATGCTACAACATGCAAGAGAACGCCGTCTAAATGTTATTGAAGGACAAAAAAACCATCAGATACAAAGTTTTTATGCAGCTAGAACTGTTCTGAACTGAAGAACACAACTGTGGAGAAATGGACAATCTCTGTCTGAAATGCGGAGGGTTGTATTTCCGGGATGAAAAGAATACCAGAGGAATTTACATTCATTGTTGTCATAATGGAAATATAATTCAGCAGGCTTCAGTTTATCCAGTGGAAATGAAAGTATAGATGGATGGCTCCGATGAATTATCAGTGCATTTCAAAAATAACATAAGGTCGTACCAGTGATTCAATGGGTGCACAGATTGTACCGTCTACAGGGAGAGGAGCGTACTGCTTCAGAATTCATGGACAAATTTATCACAGGACCTCTCGTCTACACCCAGCTGAAGCAGGAGGTGAAAACACTAATACAACACACTTCAACAATATTATAACTCACATTAGGCATGTGTCCCGTGACCTCAGGTATTATTCGATTTAGCCCGTGCAACGCCGGGCCATACAGCTAGTACTTTATTATTTTTCATGACATCTTTGAGGGAACTTTTGTAACTCTTTGAATTTTGTTCTCAATTGGTAGTCATTTCCTAGTGGCAGATAAATCTCGAAAAATTTCCTTGCTACTGGAAAATGTGCAATATAAGTATGGGTAAAAGGGTCATAGAAAGCCATCAGGTTTCAAGAAATAAGGAAAATAGATGCAAAGCTAGAATTGTATCAAAGTCCCGGAGAAAACTTCCATCGCACCCGGGAAGTTGAAGGGCACGAATAGTCGTTTGAACTTTACGTGTACAGAGCCTTCGGATCGTCCTGCCTTCAAAAGAATTCCGTTCAATAGTCCAGCACTCTCCTGGGTACTCAAAACGAACAGAGATATTTTTGTAGTAACGGGGTAGTCGATTTGTCAAGGATGAAAACGAAAAATAAAATTACCTAAATGTTTAAAATTTTCGCCGAACAATGTGGGTTTTGTAGTATCAGCAATTAAATTTCTCAGCTTCTACACATTTTTATTGTCGGCTAGAGATATGAAAGGAAAAAGTACTAAATAAAAAATCATAAACTCTGAGAGGGAAAAATAGTTGAGATCTGAATCAATCGATGAATGAACAAGCTTGTTATTTAACCCGCCATGCAAATTTTTTCGAGATCATTGATTTGAACAGCTCAGAATAAGTTGAGCAATGGATGGGAAATTGAACAATCCTCCAAACTCTGCGCTAGGATGAAATTTTTTGAAATGTGAAATAACGTGATTTGGTTAGATTGACCATCTGCAAGAGAAATTCTGCTGTCTTGACCCTCACGGAGGTGTTACAAAGAAAAGCCTGAGCATCCTTTGCTCATAATAGCTCCCCTATATATTATAGAAGTTTTTATATATGTTACTATTTAGTATCTTGTAATATTAATTTTGTTATCTTCCAATTATTCATAGGTCATTAGCTGTATCAAAACATTGAGCTTTACTTAGGGGATAGTTAGATTCTAAATTTTCGCCAGGCTCACTGGCTGTTTTTTATCTTAAATGCTTAGTCTTTCAAATAAAACTCCTATCTTCATCCAATTTTGGTTTTGCTATAAGTAGAAGTTTTAATACCTAATTTTTCTTATTATATGCATTAGTTGATAAGGTTGGGATTTTCTAGAAAATCATCCGTTACTCGTAAACATTTGACGAATGATTTTTCTGTTGGTCATCATTTGGTTTAATGCCGTTTTGTCAAATTTTATGAGAGAGTTCGAGCTTTCAAATCAGAAAAGTCAAGTAACTCTTCATCATTATAAAAATGTGAAACAGAAACAAAAATAAGATTATTTTTTTTCCGACACGGATTTTTTCATCCTCAAATTATATTATAAATAGAAATTCGAAAATGTCATACATAAAACTCTTAATTTCGACAAATGAATTACTTATATGGAAGAAAATATTCGAATCGAAGAACTGCTTTTTGGATGTCAACTGCAGAAGTAGGATAAAAAAACAGAAGCTTCTTAACACTTGTTTTAAACGCGAGGTCATTTCCAATATTTCCAGACGGATATTTGTTTTGTACTAACTCCACATATTTGCAAATGTTAATAATTGGAAAAAAATCACAGAATTCTAGATAAAGCTGGAGCTTATTTTTAATCCTAGAATGTTTTTGTAGAAGCCGATTAGATGATTGCGGCACTAAATTCTGGGAGAGAAAGCTCTAGCACGTTGTTTATAAAACGATGGAATCAAAAATGAATTTAGCGATTGATTCTACTTTAATCGGAGAAAGTACTACGAATTTTAAATTTGGTGAGCAATAACTTATATAGCACTACATTGCAGGAAAGACACGTACTTCGATTGCTCCTCGTTACTACTAATTTATTATATAATTTGACAAGTCGGAAATTATAAAAGAGGAAACTAATGGGTCGATACCTGTGTCAGTTGTGCTACACGATAATCAATTACGGTGAGAAGCATCCATGTTTCGCTTATAAGAACGATGACGACGTATATTCATTACCAGAGCAAGGTGAATTAAACAAAATGGATACAAAAAAAAGTGAACTTACGGCAAATTCGAATGACAATTCTGTGGTAATATTTCCAGAAGAACAACAAAATGATGCAGAAATTTCTGAGCAAAGAAGCACATGGCTCACTAAAAGTCACAGACAGTTCTCTTTAAGAGACGCACCAAAGACAAGAGGACGATCTAATTCCTTTTCCTGCATGGTCTCCAATACAGAACAAGGAAACGCTTCCAATACTTTACTTTCGGGTCCCTTATTTAATGTTCATTCACGCGTTGTGCATTCAACAGAAAACCAAACAGCCTGTTTGTTGAATTCGTCAGAGAATTTTGAATCTGCCTACAGATGTCAAGTTGACATTCGCGGTGCTTCTAAAAGAAAATCAAGACGCCCAGTTCGGTGGGAGCGAAATGAAGGAAAAAAGACTGATTACATTTCTTTCCAAGCAGCAGTTAATGAAAAGTGTGAAACCTCGTATGATGAGGGAGGCTGGTATTCTTCCACGGAGGATGAAACTTCTTTCTCGAAATCCCTTGAAACTTTTCCTCAGAAATCTGAGTTTCATTCGGAAAATGTTTCTGAAGCTCCGAATTTCCCAACTCATTTTGCTCTCCCTCCAAGATTTATAGAAACAGGGCAAGATGTGATTAAAGCGTCTGGAGATGACAGCAACCGTGATGCACACTTCAATAGTAACACCTCCTTACAGAAATCAAATACTTGCATTTATAAAGGAAGATTGAGCTCTGAAAATATTCATGTATCTACAGGATTTTCTGAAAAAATTGGCTTCGTGCGTGAACAAATGAGTGAGAATAACCATGAAGAGGCACAGCACCAACCTACATCTGAAGTAGCTTCTAAAGTTTGTAATAACATATCCAATGATTTTGCCGAGAATGCCGTATCCGTCGCTTCTATGAGTGATGCCGATCCTATCGCAGGTCCTTCAAGCATGAATGTTGAGTCTCAGTTGCGGACTGAACATGGAAATTTCATTTGCCCAGAGTGTGGGAAAAGTGTCAAGTGGAAAAGTCATCTTGTTGAACACTATCGAACTCATACAGGAGAGAAGCCCTTTCCTTGTGATAAGTGTGATAAACGTTTCTCTACGAAATATGCTCTGACCACTCATCTCCGGACTCACACTGGAGAGAAGCCCTTTCCTTGTGATAAGTGTGATAAATGTTTCTCTGCGAAATGTAATCTGACCACTCATCTGCGGACTCACACCA
>BGPR01024878.1:10547-22829 GCA_013235015.1 Araneus ventricosus | reverse complement strand
CTGTTATGCTTCGTTCAGTTACGTATTGCTGTTTAGCATAAACCCAAATAGATTCTCGACATCAGATCTGCAGATATAAATAACGTTGGTTACAGTGACTGGCCTTAACCGTTCTGTTAGAATGACGAACTACCATCCACATCGCCCTTCTACTGGCCAGCTGTATTTTGTAGTATATGTATCGAGGATTAAATCAGTTGTATTTATATGCCTATGCTTATATTTTAATCATCTAATAAGATATCTGTTTTAATATTAGTCGTCGTCAATTATCTTTATCATTTATCATGAATGCATCTAAACCACAAATTAAATAAACTAGGTAGGTTACTCTGTTTTGTGGATATATTACTGAAGTCAGCATTCTTTGACAATAACAGTAGCCCTGCAAGATCTTTTGTTTGTCAAATAAATTGCACTTGCCTGATTACCATTTGCGCAGAACACTGCAGAGTTTCCTTTCCCGAGCATACACTGTCTTGACGTACATTCATCTGTTGCCATCGTTGTCAGTCCGGAAATTGCATTACGCTGCTTTTCCTGATTATCATTGCGCAGGCAAATCAGGTCCTTTTCCTGCAAAGCGCCTATGTTGACGTACGCCGTCTGTTGCGCCGTCTTTGCTTTTGTCTGTAAATTCTAACACTGCTGTACTGATTATCATTTGCGCAGTGACACGTCAGCATCCCTTTCGAGGCGACGCCCCGGCATCTTGACGTGCCTTCGTCTGTGCCATCTTTGTAGTCCGCAAGTTGCGCGCCAACGCTCCTTTGCCTGATTATCATTTGCGCAGTGTACGTCAGGGTCCAGCACAGACACTTGTCATGACATTGCATTCATCTATTTGCCATCGTTGTCGGTGTCCGGAATTGCGCAGTACGCTGCGCCACAGTTATCATTGCGCAAGACACGTCGAGTCCGCACCTAAGCGCCTGCATGTTGGCCGTACCGTAATCTGTTGCCGTCTTTGTTTTGTCTGTAAATTGCGCGCTAACCACTGCTTGTGCGCAGTTATCATTTGCGCGGTGACGCGTCCCTTCCCGAGCGCCCCATCGCGGCTGCCTTCATCTGTTGCCATCTTTTGTAGTCCGCAGGTTGCCGCCAGCAGCTCCTTTGCCCCACCAAGTTATCGTTTTGCCAGTGACACTACGGTTCCTTTTTTCCCGGGCACTTGTCGACGTTCATCTGTTTGCCATCGTTGTCAGTCCGGAGTGGCGCGTTGCTGCTTTCCTGATTATCATTTGCGCAAGACACGTCAGGTCCCTTTTCTAAGCACGCCTATGTTGGCGTACCTTCATCTATTTACCGTCTTTGTTTGTCTGTAAATTGCGCCAACACTGCGCAAACACTTGCAAGTTATCATTTGCGCAGTGACACGTCGCGTCCCCTTTCCGAGCGCCCGTGCCTTCATCTGTTGCCATCTTTGTGATCCGCAAGTTGCGCATAAGCAGCTCCTTTGCCTGATTATCATTTGCGCAGTGACACGTCGGGTCCAGCACCAACACTTGTCTTGACGTGCCTTCATCTATTTTGCCATCATCTTAGTCCAGAGTGCGCCTGCTTTTGCTGATTATCATTTGCGCAGTGACGTCAGGTCCCTTTCGCTGAGTACCTGTTGACGTACCTGCATGTTGCCATATTTTGGCTTCGGATGTGCTTTCAGCAGCGACAGAGCCGTTTCCGTTTTATAATGAATTTTTTCCATGTGGTATGTGGGTTATCTACGTTCCGTGCGTTCCATTTTAAAATACAGGCTACGCATGACGGGTGACGCGCTCCCAGCCAGAATAATATCAATCCATTCTCAACCTTAAGTGGTATCTTGTTCTTCGTTCACCAACCCCACTCAAAAATAAAAAAAAGTGCAAATTTCTGAATTTGTGGAATCTGTAAGATTCGCTTGAAACAGCGTGATCAAACAAGACAAAAGAAACACATTGGGAATTTAGTGCAGTACGTCGCACTGGTAAGCCAGAGACTCTTTCAAAACAATAACAGAAGAAAAATAAGAGCGGACATATCACCCGAGAATTCACTCTAATGTCTGCAGAAGCACAAGTTAAAGCGAAGTGCTTTCTGGCCTGTATCAAGGCAAACGCAAGATTGCCTTCGTTGCAATCCAACACTGTAGTACATGATTTGAAACAATCATTGAACAGATAAAATAATACTTTCATCGCAGCCTGCATATTTTAAAGATTAATGTGATTAATCAGTGGTTATTATGAACTTTAGGTTAAAGTGATGAGCCGAATTTATCACGACAGCCTATTAATATGAATAATTACCAGTAAAAGTGATAAATTATTTTATCATATTGACCTGTATGAATAATTCAGTAAAATGAAGTGCTTTTATCCATTGATCTGTTATTACTGAATAATTACCGGTAAAAGTGACAAATCATTTTTTTTTAACACATTGACGTATTGTATGAATAATTACTGAAGTAATAAATGATTTATCACATTGACCTCTTGTATTCTGTATTTACAAACTAAGTAAACAACCGTAACATGTAGCAAAGGTGCAGAAACAGAAACTGGATAGAAATAAGACATTTATTAAAATATATTCTTGGAGAGAAAAGAATTTCTGAAGCTCTAAAATGAAACAGTGTTTTTTTGAAAAAGAAAGTCTCAGTGAAACATGAAATTTGAAGTAAAGAAATTGAGATATTAATGTTTTTCTTTCGGAAAGAAAAGAAACTGCTGTGCAGTAAAGAGAATCAATTATTAAGTCCACTCTATTAGTAATTTTTGAGAATCTCCGAAAGCTAAATTTTAAGTAAGGAAAATCCAAACAATACATTAAAATTGTCTTTTGCTTCAGAAAGAATAATTTTGTGCATAAAATAAAGATAATGCTCTTTTTTAGAAGAATCTGAAGAGAATAACTAAGACATTTAAATAAACAAAATTAAAACAGAAACTATAAACTCTTTCTTTCTCAAGAGAAGGTTAATATAGTGAGTAAAATAAGAAAGTAGTTTGGCCCCATACTATTAGAAATTATTTTTTTACCAATACAGCAGCACGATATGATTTGAATTAAGATTGAAATTAAATTACTTTGTTTTAAAGAAAGAAGTAATAGTGTAATACATAACGTGAAATAAATATAAATTTAAACATTTGAATGAGTGTAAGTATATACAGCCTTTTAATATTTAGAAGTATAAAATTTAAATATTATTAAAATCAAAGATGTATATTTACCTCTTGATTGACTTTTCCTATTGAGATTTTTTATTTCTAAATTTTATTCTAAACTATCCTATTTCTAAATTAGATTTTTTATTCTTCTTTTCCTAAATATTAAACTTGAATAGTAAATTCGTGAATTCATTGCATTCTTTGCATAAAGCTCTTTGTGTGGTTTTTGTGTATATATACCTAAATCATTCCACCTAAGACAAGAAGAGTGTTTTTTATACGAGTAATTGTTTACTTTTCAATTCATTTACATTACAATGCAATTGATTTTAATTAGTATAATTGAATTAAAACGTTCAAGCGTTGTATAAACAAGGACAAAAAAACTGTGTTTGCTTGTCTTAATTGTGTGAACTTTTTTTCTAACATCTATTTGCGTTCCTTTTTTATAATCGCGGATTTTTTTAAAATCATCTTTGCATCCTTATGAGACTATAAAACGCCACTATAAAAGAAATAAAAATTAAAAAATCGTGTGTGTTTTAGATTCTTACTATTTTATTTAAATAGAGCTAAACACGAGCATGTTCTTATGGTACGTCCTATAATTAGCCATAGATTCAGTCATATCGAAATTCAATGTTAAATACAGTACAACTCAGTTGATGCTAAAAGGGAAGCCATTTCAGATAACGAACGTTTTTTTAACCCAAGCCAGAACATATACTACTATGACGTATCTAATTATATTAAATCAGGATGTTTTACATACTATGATAGATATAACACAATAATATATGAAATGAAATAAAACAGTTTTATTGTTTTCTTTTTTACTTGTTGATACAAACACCAAATGTAATTTTCAAGCCTAAGATTGGCGCCTATCCCAGTATTAACCCTAAAGGCTCTATTTTTTAAAATTGATTTTAAAATGTTTTTTTGACTTTCATTTCTTGAATAAAACAGCAGGAAATGCTAAAATCATATTTTAAATTATGGTTTATATGGCTAAAATGCATTTTGCCAAAATACTTTAAAATCCTATTTTATTTTAAAGTATAGTTTATAGCTAAAACCGTTTGTTACTTAAAACTTACTTACAAAATTCACTGATTTTAGAATCGTTTATAGCTGAAACCATTTGTTTTCCAAATACATTAAAATCTCTGTTGTTTTAAAGTATGGTTTATAGTAAAACGTTTATTATAAAATACTTTATAAAATCTATTTCTTTATGGTTTATGGCTAAAAACCATTTACTGACAAAATAGGAAATCCTATTTTGTTTTAAAGTATAGTTTATAGTTTATTAACCGTATAAAACAAATCTGGAGATATTTTGAGAGTAAAAAGAATTATAAAACTCCATATTATGAAATTAAAAAATAAATGGGTATTAAGTCAGCAGGCACCTTCAAAATTATTTTTTTTAAATTTCAACTAGCCAGTTTTAAGAATTCAGCAAGGCATTAATCAGAGACGCTATACAGACAACACAAGATCTTTCCTGCAATATATTCATTTTATTTCTGAGTTATAGCAGGCATGATATAATTTTTTTAATAATGATTAATG
This sequence comes from Araneus ventricosus, assembly GCA_013235015.1. NCBI lineage: Eukaryota > Metazoa > Arthropoda > Arachnida > Araneae > Araneidae > Araneus > Araneus ventricosus. Next base: position 18,096 of record BGPR01024878.1, on the reverse strand, counting down.
ACCTTCACAGAATGTTTCAGGCCTTCCAGTTTTTTGCTTCACGATTCTTGATGTTTTATAATTCGACGCTCGTTACAACGACCCTCTGCGTCCATAGCAAAGGAATCTTTTTAACGCGGTAAATTAACTGCTCAGATTCAAATATAATTAAAATGTAACATGCACCTCAGCACATTCTGTAAAATCAGGCGATTTGAAAGAGTAATAATACCAACTTAAATTATTTTTTTATCATGGTATTAAAATAAAGATTTATACAATTAAAATTTATTTCTAAGTAGATTTTAAAATAGAAATTAAGTGTATATACTTACAAAACATTTTTTTCTAAAGAAAAAATCAAGAATGATTAGTTTATCTTTTCTGCCATTGTTATTTTATAATTTTTCCATTCAGATTCAAACATGATAAATATATTGTATATTTACCTTTTAAAAAAATCATTTTAAAGTCTCAATAGCACTTGAATTATTTTTTTATTCACTATTTTAATTTCCGGCTGGTGAGTGGTAATCCCCTAAAGTTAAGACTCAACACTGAGACTCCATCTACGAAGACGGCAATACAATAATCAAGGGTCCACTTCAAGATTCACGTTTGAGCATGAATTCTTTTTTGGGAAAATGCAGAAGAGTATCCATCTAGATTCGGACGTTGTTAGGATTAGACTACACTGGACGATCGTTATGCAGGAAAATAATCATAGAGTGCATAGGGAAACACAGGTTTAGGATTTTATCCAGTCATTTATAATGGAATAGTAATGGTAAATGAGTGGAATTGATATCGGCTGCAGTATACAAATCATGATAGGAAAGAATTTTGGCTATTCGCAGAGATTTTTGCTGTTATAACATAAGTTTTTCTTTATATCAATATTGGATATAGTTTTTCCCGAGAAATCAGTGACAAGTTCATTATTGTAAACCTTCTAGGTTTTTAAATTCTTTCATTAAGATAAAAATAGATTTAATTTGTCTTTAAAAGTGAGAGCAACTATTACAAAAAAATTGGAGTGATTTAGAGTAATTTTCCTAAAAATTGCGACATTAAAAATTACATTATACCACATAACTCAGAAATAAATAAATATATTGCAGTGATTGAATTTATAGGATTAACAAATTTAACAGATATTACTATATAGTTTATAAGATTAAATTCAACTCCTTTTATATATAAGAATGGCAGGCTATTTCTAATATAATAAAGATAATAATAAAATATAAAATTAAGAGTTCTTAAAAAAAAAGAAAAAATATGATAAAGAAACAGTAATTGAAAAACAAAACGAGTAAATCACTTGCGTACTCAACATGGCAGCATCAAGATAGTTCACAACAAAAATTACAACATTAATATTTAAAAGCACATAGAATGCAATTTGGATGTAAAAGTAATAATGGAAGGAATGGAAACAAGAGACTCAGAAATGAAGAATTTTTTAGATATCATACATACCAGGAGTTCTAAAATGAATGAAAATTTTCTATCAAGGGATGAAATTCATAATTCAAAAGATACCTTTGTGGCTGAATTCTGACTTCGTAAAGCAAAACATTTTGAAAATCAGGGCAAAAATTAAATACAATTCAAAGGAATTAGGTAAGTAAGCCAATAATTTACCCTTAAATTATTCCAATCCTGATTTATAATCTTACCTTGACAGAAAGTTTTGATCCATTTTTTAGAATCCACTTGAGTACTTCAGAAAGTTCGTCCAATTTCAGTTCTATTCATTTCTTCATTTTTCTGATTTTCTTTACATCTTCATTCTATATTATTTTAAATAATTAATTATTGCAATTTTTTTTGTTGATTATGAATGCATTCACCACAGAGTTTGGGCACAGGAGAAGAGTGCTGTTAATAGTTTTTTTTTTAAAAATCTTCTGTTCTTATATCATGCTTTTCTTTTGTTCAACACTTATTTATATTTCTATTATATTGCGATGAAATTTTGTGCAGTTATCTCAGAATGCTCTTATTAAGGCCTCAATATTTTCAATTGCCTTGGATGAAAATTTTAAAATGACCTGAAGTACCCAACCTACTGAGTCTCGTTAAGAAATTATGAATCACGATATTGTTCATACCTTACCTTCATTAAAGCTAAGCCCTCCATCGGGACATATTCACTTGCAGAATTCTGGAGAACTAGCCAAGCTATTAAGGCGAATCTAATGATATAATTCTAATCACCAATACCTAGGCTTTTTAGCATTCAAATTAAAGATTAAGGTCCATGTAATATCATGCCATCAAGATATTGTTTACCTGCTGTTCATTAAAGGCCCCCTCCAAATAGGCTTAATATTCCTTTTACTGCAATTCTGCAAGAGTAGACTGCTGGCGGTAAACAATAGCTGATTACATATTCACCACTAATTTAGTACCAGCATTCTAAATTAAGTACCTGACGAGCATTCTCCAGGGGCTTAAAAAGCCATAGTGGGGATATCTAATGCGCAAACAGTTTGGCATTTCCCGAATTCATGTTCAAATGTAACACAGCTGCGAATTACGTTTTTGGATCCTGACTTACCAGTGCAAACATTTCGGATATCTACGGTTTCGGTTACCCGAGTCGTTTACGAGGTTTCGTCATAATTATTAGATACCAAACATGGACTTTCATCTGCACCCCTTCCAAAAAAATTGAGCGGAGGCTATTTTCTACGAGCCGCTGTGTAATCTAACTAGAGTATAAGGACTACATTTTACTCCATGACTCTGTTACGATTTAAATTTTTTTTATTATTACCCGCTGTCAAAATAGACACGTAGTGTATGCACATTCAGCCAAAGTTCACCAAGGATGGATCGCGTCGCCATGGTCAGATTGCGCCATCTGACGTCTCAGAGTCACTAATTATTATTCGATTTTCATTTTTTTTGCAATCTATTGTACACTATGCTAACAAAAGGGACTTAGTTGTCTTTTAACCTTGTACCGAGAGGTCTGAGGATCTCCCATATAACGGTTTTACTGGCATTTGCGTATGATCGTTCCTTCCCTGAGACCTCAATCAGGAGACGTGGTCCTACTACGATTAAAAAAAAGCAGAAGGCTGACAGTTAATCTTAAGAAAAATAAAGTTTGAACTTTCCTATTTCTTCACATAACCAATAAGGCTGTTATTACTAGTAACATGATAAATACAAGTGCCTTAAGACCATTTTCAAGCAGCCGACTCAATCAAAACATAGCGCATCAATGTGCTTTTCAATCTCCTATATATAGAGTATATTTAGCAATGATAAATTCTTTCATTTAGTTATTACGATCACCTAAGTTGAGGAGGCCGAGAGGATTAGTTTTTTAAATTCAAATTTCTCATTGGATTAAATTTTCAGAGATCAAACAATTTTTAGAAGTGAATATTCTATCACTGGAAGTCAAGTAAAAATCTTTCAGTAAAGCTTATTCAGGAACATATTTGCAGGTTGGAACCCTAAGTCCATTAACCCTAACTCTGTTGCTTCGTGTACCTTTTCCCAAAATCTGTTACAGATTCATGTTTGAAATATTTTATACAGGTAAAGTACATTTTTCTCGTTATACTAAGATTATTTTTGAAAAAATTCAAAAAATTATTTAAAAAATTTTTTTGGCGCAAAACAAAAAATGTTAAATTGGCCACTTCGATGTACCTTTTCTCAAAATCTGTTATAGATATATGTTTGAAATGTTTTATAGAAGTAAAGTACACATTTCTCATTTTTTTTATAAATTTACAAAATATTTAATTAGACATAGTGAGATTTTACCCTATTTTCACACAAAAAAATAGTAAAAAATTATTTTTTTAATTTTTTTTTAAAAACTCATTTTAATATAATGAGAAAGGTGTACTTTACTTGTATAAAAAGTTCTAAACATGTATCTATACAGATTTTGAGAAAAGTTACATCGAAATGGCCGATTTCACATTTTCTGTTTTGACACAAAAAAAATTTGTCAAAAATAAATTTTTGAATTTAAAAAATAAATTCAGTATAGTGAGAAAAATGACAGATTGGAGACAGATTTTGAGAAAAGATACATTATAGAGGGACGAGACTCAAGTTTGTGTGTAGTGCTGCTGAAGAATCCATTCAATTTTAGGAACCAATTTTTTGATTAGGCTACATTCCACAGCGCAGAACATTAAAGTTACAAGACACAAGACAAGTCAGAGTACAACATCACGAGACAAGCACACAGACTAGAATGACAGAGAGGCATCATGGGAAAAAGATGGCTCCAGTAGCGCCACCTACAATAGAAAGGAGAAGGCAGCTGATTGTAACCGCTACAACATCGAAGTAACAGGGTTAGGGTTAACGGACTTAGGGTTCCAACACCCCTTAAGAACACTACTTTCTTTTGAGTACGCAACGTATCCTTTTTCAAAACCAAGTGCAGAAAATACTTTGGTAGAAAAGCGTACTTTCAAATAAACTATCAAGAATAGAAATATCTAATCTCATATCTTTCCTCAGTGAGAATGAGAACCTCATAAAACAGCCACCGGACGCAACCAGTTCATGCGACTCCGACCCAGATTTCACTCCTTCACCAAGACGTCAGACTTATGGACTAAGACCCTTTAGAGGTTCAATACCTAGAACCCTAATCAGTCTTCCTACAAGCATATAAATGCAGCGAACTTTTGGGACCTCCTTTAAAATTGTTTTTGCCTCGCGAGTCTTTCTTTTCATATATAAAAACACATTTTTTATCGTTTTTATGATTTTCACATGTTTTTCGTCAATGTTAAAACACTGTATGTAAACTTTTTTGTTGTTGTTCAATAAAGCTTCCACGCGCACTCATCCAAACTGCAAACCGGAGATTTTTATCTCTGGAGTCAGGGGTGTGTCGTAGTGTAAAGTAAAGTAAAGTTTCTCCGAGATTGCATCATCTGCAAATATATTTGCCAACAGTCTATATGGATATAGTAGTATACCCTATTAATCCTCTAAGCGTTTGAGACGTATTTTTCCGCTTTTCATATTCAGCTCAAAAACAGATACTTTATGTTTATTTATATAATTTTTTAAGCTATGGTGCGTAAAATATTCTAAAATGTCATAGACTTGATTAAACACACTAAAGATCCAGTTATTCATTTTAAAATCTAATTTTTTAGATATTAAAAATATTAAAGCAAAATAACTGAACGCTTAGAGGGTTAAATTGTAACACGCACAAATCTTTATCACTGTAACATTCTTTATTCACGTTCAAATACTGTCAAGAATTTAATCTACATGAGAAAGACTATAAAAATGGAGCTCTTTTCCTTTTTGATATTAAATCAAGGGTTCAGTTTAAGATTTAAATCGTTCATTGTCTCATAAGTATTCGTTTCACAAGATTTTAAGTACTATCTCTAGTGTTATCACATAACTCACGAAAAAGCTCAGAATTAAAAATGTCATATCACTGATATCTTTCGTGTAAAAAATGCTTTAAAAAATTGTTTTTGTCACCTCATACGATTCCGGAATTCAAATTGAAGTTCTTACTCCCAAGGCCAAATGAAAAATGTTAAATGCGTTTGTTTAAAAAAAATAATTCTACAAAACTGTAAGACAAATGTTGTAAAAAATTATGATGATAGTAAATTATTCTCAACATGACTTTCCAGATAAAAGAATACTTCATGAAAATGAATTAGTACGCTTGCTACACGCCATTTCATTTTCATTCTTGGCATAGCTGTTTCTGATTCAAACACTTCGCTGTAAAAATTTCGCTTAAAAAACTACTATCTTATCTCTGATTTTTTTACAAACACAAAGAGTTATATTTTAGCATGGGTATTCTCCTATATATATTAAAACGTTTAACCTCCATTTCCGGAAAGCTCACAGGAAGTGAAATCGACGGTTAAAATAAAGTTGGGTCATAATTGAATTAATTAAATTTAATGTTCTCACATCTTCCACATAGAATTATTCTGGATTAACTAAGGCTACATTACATTATATAACTCGCTAAGCATGAATTTTTACTAGCTAAGCACTGTCGCTTATTTCATGCAAATATTGTAAATTATTATTATTATTTTAAACTTCTTTTTTCGCTTGCGTTGATGCAAACACCAAATATTAATTTTCAACCTGAGATTAGCGCAACCCTAAAAGGCCCGATTTTTAAAAAATTGATTTTAAAATGTTTTTTTGACTTTCGTTTCTTGAAAAAAGCATGGAAAAATACTTTAAAAAATCCTATTTTGTTTTAAGTATAGTTTATGGCTAAAAACCGTTTGTTACCAAAATACTTTAAAAAATCCTATTTGTTTTAAGTATGGTTTATGGCTAAAAACCGTTTATTGCCAAAATACTTTAAAAAATCCTATCTTGTTTTAAGTATGGTTTATGGCTGAAAACCGTTTGTTGCCAAAATACTTTAAAAATCCTATTTGTTTTAAGTATGATGTATGGCTAAAAAACAGTTTTTCCCGATCGAAACACTGGGATTTATTTCAAAAAAATTTTTTCATTGGTAAAATTCTATAATATTGAACACAGGTGAATTTTAATAACTAACAATATGGACAAGGAATTTCCTTTAACATTGTAGAATAAAATACGGTATTCTCAAGTGTATAAACAAAGCACAAAAAGATGCATCCTAATGCGAAAAATATCAATTTATTTTTATTTTTTTCATCAGCACTCAGGCTGCCATCTATATGCTGTAAATTGATACAATAAAATTTTCAATAAGTATCCTATTGGCAACAACAAGCATTAGAGCTTCAGTCTTAATCTTAAGATTTTAGAAGACTAGATTGGGTATGTTGCTTAAAGGCAACACTGGGCATTTAAGGGTTAAAAATTCCAGTGTAGATTCATGATCTTGAAATAGAAACTCATCAACCATCGAAACATAAAAAATATGTTTTGAGCAACATACGAGATGCCTTCAAGGTAAAGCAATTGCTTAAGAAAACCAACATTAGAAAATAATCAGGTTTCGAGAAAAAAAATAACTTTGCATATTAATTCTTAGCGGCGAAAGGCATTAAATTTTTTAAAATATTATGCGAAAACATCATGAATGGGTTTAGTTTATTGTCTAGACATAGAAACTACAAAATTTTTATTTAAAAATTTACTTCATTCTGAATGGGGAGTCGTCCCCCTTTGGGGTCTGCCCCTCATATGAGAACCCTCTTAGAAACAGCCACCTTGATACACTAAAAAAATATTGTTTAATCTTACAGAAAATCATAAATTAAAACTTCATGAATATTGGAGGAAAATTTTCGAATTTATTTGCTAAAATTGTAGACCTCCAGAACTGAAAAAAATTCTTATTCCTGAGTTAAGGAATTTTCCCAAACTTTATCTCTAATAATTCCTATTCCGAAACGAAATTTCATAAGGCTGCTGTATTCATTCTAAAATGAGTAGTATTAGCTCTATCCTAAACCTATTATTTTCCATTTATAGATGAATTTAAAGGTTGAGAAGCGAGTGAAATTAGGTGTGCCATCAGCTGGCACTGCGCCGCAAAGGGTTAAAATAATCACAAGGGAAGGACGAAAAAATT
>BGPR01024877.1:0-12894 GCA_013235015.1 Araneus ventricosus | reverse complement strand
GGAATATTGGGCAATTTTACCCATTTTTTCCCACCAATTAAGTGGAGAAATATTGGGCAATTTTACGCATTCCCCCCCTCCCATACCAATTAAGTGAATAGTCCATCCCAGCTCTTAGAAGTTCTATATCAAAATAGCAATTTACTTCTAATAATTTTAGTTTATCCATTTACTTTTCTTCTATGTTTGTCATTGTCATGTTCTGCAATGTTGTCTCTTTTATTTTTGTGAAGCAATACCAAAATGAAGAGGGATTCTCATTTCTTGTTGACGAAATTGAGATATTTTAAAAAATTACAAAAATGGATCGAGATATTAACATTTTTTAAAAGTATAAATAAGGATATTTGTTAGTCTATAATTTTTTTATTTGAATTTGAGAAATATTTTGTTTTCAATCAGCAGTGAAATGTTTTTAAGAACTAGATATTCGGCCTGAAGTTTGGCCGAATATTCGGTATTCGGCGAAATCACTATTCGTTACATCCCTACTACGTAACGCATCATTCCAGCAACTGCAGAACCATCTGGTGATTTAAACTGTGTTATCAATAAATTCTGGTTTCTTCACACACACAAAAAAAAAATCCGGTTTCATATACATGTTTTCTGCACCGGAATCCTTCGAAACAGGATTCTTTCATTGTTCTTCATTCTACTTCATTTGTCTGCAAATTTTTAATTTTAAATTTACTCGAGACTTCTGAACAAACCTGTATATAATGCAATAAATGCAAGAGATAGCATACCAGCAAATGGACAAAATAATGAAGTGTTTTCTTAATCTCGGATATTTCAGAAGAGGGGAAGTGGTATCCTTCTTTTCTTGTTCTTTGGTTTGCTTAATTTTTTCACCAAGTGTCTGCAAAAAAAGAAAAAATTTTCATTAACAAGAACTTGCATTATTTCATGATATGAAAGATCAATTTTTATAGGGAAATAAATAATAATTTCGATTACTGTCATGTCAGTTTGTTCTGTTGTTGACACCCATAATTAAAATAAATGCTCCTACAACGAGTACTTAATTGATATAACTAAAAATTTCGTTGTTAGTAAAATGATTTATGAAACTCATGAATAATTCAACAATTGCTGATTCTGCCAATTAGTAGTTACAAAATGATCTCATAATTACAAAATGTTGGGAATGATATTTTAAGGTTTGAATGTAGTCTGATATAATTAATTAACAAATGTGTCTTATGTCAGTCCTTCTTAAATCATGGGTCCCGATCCCAGATACGGTTGGACCAAATAATATTGGGACAACAGAAGTTTTCGAAGCGCCTTTGTTCATATTCTTCAACATTTATAATTAAAATATCATTTGGATTATTGGCTTCAAAATCCTTTAAATTTAACTATAATAAAACAATATTTATATCATTTATTTTATTTATCATTAATTAATCCTTCATTTTCTTATTTTTGGGGACCTCGGTGGCTTAGTGGTAAGGTCTTGGCTGCGAGGCCATAGGAACCCAGGCTCTAAATTCGATTCCACCAAAGATCCGCCGTGTATGTTGGCCTGGTGAAAGTTAAACCTCACATGATGTTTGAAACGTTTTCCTGCTAGTACGGTGCAGAAATTTCGAGAGAGGCTGGTGAAAGTTAAATCTCACATTATGGATCAAACGTTCTCCTGCTAGTACGGTGCAGAAATTTGGAGAGAGGCTGGTGAAAGTTAAACCTCACGTGATGGATCAAACGTTCTCCTGATAGTACGGTGCAGAAATGTGGAGAGAGGCTGGTGAAAGTTAAACCTCACGTGATGGAGCAAACTTTCTCCTGCTAGTACGGCGCAGAAATTTGGAGAGAGGCTGGTGGCTCGGCTGTCGTCTGACCACGGCTCAAAATTATGAAATCTGCCACAAATCAGTCCTAGTGGCTTCAGAACGGGACTTTAGTCAGTGGCGGCTCGTCCATTAGGGCTACAGTCCCCCCTAAAATTATTTTAAAAGCTTGTATTTTCGTTTTTATTCTTATTTGATTACTTTTCCACTTTAGGACTTCAATAATCAACGAAAATAGCAGAAAAAAGTAATAAAAAACGTCAAAGGAAGACGGAAAATCTATCAAAAATTAAGGGAGACGCAGGCTTGAGCTGTAGCGGCTTTCGCCCCTCCGAAGGAACGGAATTCTCACTCTGAGAGATAAATGAGAAGAAAAAAGCAACCCTTTCTCCGTTAAATTTAGAGGCACTCTGAGCTGCAGTAACCGCAGACCGCGCTTGGCGCACGACTTCCGCTTTTGCCGTCCTCATTTGGCTTTTTATCGCTTTCGCTTAGTAGTCCAGTCCAGGGTTGTCATATTGGCATTTTTAAGGCCAAATTATGTAAATTTGGCCTTTTTTCAAAGCCCTTGGCCTTAGGAATTTTCATTAGGCCTTAAATTCATTTTTGGCCTTTTTTTGGCTTTATTTTCGTTAATGACTTTTAAAACAATTTTTAATTACTTATTCAATTGTTTTTTAATAAATTTTTGATCTTACACATTTCAAGTGATATATAATGAGCTGTCAAGCGAAATAGCTCCTGAATAGAACAAGGATGTTTTAAATTTCTTTCACTTAAATTGCAGTTTAATAATAGAACATTGAACATATGCCTATCAAGTGGGATTCGTTTTCATGAAAGATAAGCTTTTTTCTAATAGCAAATGAGGTTTTCAGTCAATTTGTCAAATTTGGCCTATTTTGGCCTTATTTTGCTATATTGATATGGCAACCCTTGTCCAGTCATTAGGTAGTTTTTTAAATCAAATCTGGAGGAGTTGTAATTTTTTGCTCCTTTATGTTCTTGTGGTGGTGATAACGAATCTGATGTTTGCCAACAAAATTTTTTATTCGAATTTTAGTTATAGCCAAAAAACATGAAAAAAAAGTTTTTATCCTAGTCTTTGCTTATAACTCAAAAACTATCAATGGTTGGTATAACGCTATTATATATCAAAATAATCAGTACAGAATTTCCTACAACTTGGGTCTCCACAACTTTTGCAGCACTGCTTGTTCCTAAGCTGACGACCCGCCACTGACTTCAATATAACTAAGCTGAACTAAATCATTCTTATTTATTTTATAATTTTGGAAGCGAGAAAAATTCTTTTGCCCCAAAAACCATTGCGTTAAAAACTTCTCTTCTCTGACAGCAATAAAAATCAGAGGAGGAACTGCTAAAGAAAAAGTATCACGTCCAAGGTTGGAAAAAAAGGGTATATATTACTGCGCAAGCGCCACACGAGGAAAATGGCACTGTGGAAGCGGTGTCTGTAGAGTTTTTCCCCTTTTCAATGAATGCCATAAAGCCGGCCATTCACTTGAAGTATAGCCATGCCATTTGTTTTATGCCCGGTTTTTTCCCCCACCCATTTTAATCGAAAAATATAGGCACGCCATTCACTTGTATTTAAAAGGACGCTAACTCTGAACGAAGGTAGGGGGAGCGATCTTCTTTCCCTCTCTACAACTGCTTGTCAATCGCTCTTCGATTTTCCCCAGTCAGCAGATTTTAACTTATTCTACCCTCGAAGCGAGGCTTCAACCTACGCAAGGCATCGTTCTTTTCGCTAGCCTCTTTCAGAGTCCCTCTGAATTTTCGTTCCGATTTCAGTCCAACCACCACAAGCCATCGGGCTGATTTCCATAGATTTTGATGGCTTTTTCATTCTCGCGTTCCAAAATATCCAGTTTATCTATGAAGTGAATGACCGTCTTAACGCATTCTCTGCAGCGGATACTCTTTGTTCCCTTTATCGAAGACGGCGAGCGTGCCGGGACGCAGTATGAGGAAAAGGGAACATGCCGGAACGCTCTTCGTCTCCGAGAAAGGCAAAAAAAGATCGTCCCGGCACGCTATGTGTTAAGAAGGTTTATTAGTTGCTTAGAAAAAAATTGCGTTAGATTCTTAACGATAGATTGAAATAATACGTTGCGACTGTGCATAGCATTAGTTGAAAACGGATGAATATAAAAATTGAATTAAGGTATCCGACTGTGTTCGGGGACATTGTTTTAAAAAATAACTCATATATATATATTAATGTTATTTTTCAACTGTATATGTTTTAAAACTATGAAAATATTGTAAAATTAGGCTTTTAAAATAATATTTTTTTAAAAAAAACTGAGAAATTTCGAGAAAAATGACTAAAATATTTGCCTTACGCTAACAGCCATAGACAAAATCATATTCTAAATATACATAAATCCTTGTAGGAATACTTTTTTATGACAGTTATCCGTGTTATGCTCTAAAATATTTCTTGTACTTCAAAATAGTTTTGAGATATAGCTGAACATAGTTACTAAACTGGTAATTTTTCATAAAAAATGCCTTTCGTTTAGATTTAAGCGCTTAAAAATAATACTTGATTTTAAAATTGACCTTAGTTTTTAGAGGAAAACATCAAGCATATTACAGAAAACAATCTCAGAAAATTTCATATCTATACTTGAATAACGTTTTGAGAAATCATTGTTACGGTCGACAGTTTTCCTCAAAAATATCATTTCTCAGAAAACACATTTAAAGTTTTCGTGCAACATAAAATAATGCTTACAGTTCGGTAATAAAACAGCTGTAACTCCATTTGTAATTCACGTAGAGTAAAAAGTGAGACAGTTTTAGAAAGCTGATTAAACAGGCTACAAAATTAAGTCATAAAATGTTTTGTGATAATTTCAGCAAAAATGACGACTTTAAACAGGTCGGATACCTTAAGTTAAGACTAAAAATAAACATTTTCAGTTTATTTATGTAGTATCCCGCCAGGAGGCGCTTGTGCACTATCTCTCTATCAGCTGACGTCACGTCACGTCACATGATCTTGCGCTGGTTAGTGACAGACATTGCGACAGAATTTACGCCTGAATGATTTAACATGTCTTGATGGACAGGGCAGTGGCCGCCCTCCTAATTCTTTCGCTTATATTTGTTTTCTATTTAAATGTTTGTGCCGTCTTAGCTGTTTGTGTCGCCATCATTAAATTCCTAAAATAGTAAAAGCGTTTCTTCTGACTTCGTATCACCACACACGGGACGTAGGCTCCCATACTACCTTTATTTATTTAAAAATTTGATTCCGAAAGATTCGAAATACCTTGCATTACATTTTTATTCTATTTTTTTCAAATTATAGTACTGGCATATTATATAGCTATCATCCAGATTCCAATTAAGAAGCTATTTCAGTTTCAAACTTAAAAAATATTTTTTTTTTACACGGATAATTAATAATCCTTTAAATTTTATAACAAAATTCTAAATCTCTAGTCTATCTAAAATAGACTAATAAATAAGTCGACTTTAGATTTTAGCCATTAATTTTTTACATATTTATGCTGTGTTAAATTAAACAGAAGTACATTAAAAACAAACTCCAAAAATTGTAGGCAAACAATGGCGTAATCGTTGCTACAAAAATCTTCTAATGACATGCTGACAAGTTACATAACAGTCAGCAATTGAATATTTGACGACATCTTAACATTGAGTTTCATACCTGCTTTAACACTACCTACGCATGATTCTACTAATTAGTTAACAATTTCCATCATTGAGTGATACCACTAAGCAGACAACCTTCGAAGAAACAAACATTTAACACATCGTGATCTTTATAATAATTAAATATTAAAAAAAAATAGTTAAAATATTAAGTTTGAATACGAGTATCGATGATAAATGGAAATTTATACGCAGATACCTACTTCTAAAACTATTTAAAAAGTAAAATTATCCGAAAGAAAATATCGTGATTATTGAAAAGAAAGGCACATTATTAACGCCCTAAAATGAATGCAAGAAAACAAGGCCGTATCATTTTTTTCTCCTCCGATTGACGTCAGAACTGATCATTTCTCCTCTATCATTAGTTTCCATCTAGTTTTCTAAAGCCTAATTACTATTTCGAAAAAATTATCACTTCTTCAGAGATATGGCTGAGTTCGAAGTTGTCATTTTCAAGGACACGTCAAAAGCGCATTTGTCAGAGAGGAGAAGTGCACTTTTAGGGTGAAAAAAAGGGATAGTGGTATTTGTATTGCATTTCCGATATTATTTGTATATATGAAGAAGGCGTGTCAACAAAAACTGGTAATAGATATTGAAATAAGAAAAGAAAAAAATAGCTTGACAATAACATTTTTCAAGGCGTTTTTAATAAAAAAAATCACAGATGAAAAAGATTTTTTATCAGTTTGTAATGTAGCATAATTGGAAATATAAAAGGAAACATAAAAATGAATTAAACAAAATTTTAAGGTATAAGTTTTTATTCAAAATGCACATTAAATGAGAAAATACGTTTACACATTATAATTTCGTCAAAATGAACTCAAAAGTAAAAAATAATTTTTCAGATTACAATGAAATGCATGGTTCGAATAAAAGCGTGGGCATCTTAAATAGAACAGTAAAAAATAATTTTTCTGATTACAATAAAATGCATGGTCCGAATAAAAGCGTGGTCATCTTAAATAGAACAGTAAAAAATAATTTTTCTGATTACAATAAAATGCATGGTTCGAATAAAAGCGTGGGCGTATAGCACTTTATATTTTGTGTATATTTCCTTAAACAAATGAAATATTCCTACAAGGTAAAAGCGCCCACGCTTTCATTCGAACCATGCATTTTATTGTAATCAGAAAAATTATTTTTTACTTTTCAGTTCATTTTGACGAAATTATAATGAGTAAATGCATTTTCTCATTTAAAGTGCATTTTGAATAAAAGCTTATACCTTAATTTTTATTTATTTATTTATTTTATTTTCTACTTTTTAGTGACGGCTGACACGAATACACACGGCATGTTAGGCATAGTAAACCAAATTCAATCATAGAATTCTCCAATATAAAACACATATTAAAATTATTATATACATGTGTACAATTACATTTTTAAAATTATTTAATGACATTAACTTTCTGAAATAAAAATCCGTAGTATATTACCTGATAACTTACAATTATTATCAACAATGTAATAGAAAAAAAAGAGAATCGATCTACACAACTTTCTCTTTTTACTTTGAGTGCGAAACGTTTGGAGCACACGAAGTAAAAAAAAAAATCTTGGTTTTTGGGGATTCTTATAAGAAGGTAAGCCAAGACGCGTAGAAACACGAACTATTACGTTATTCATCGGTGCAGCGCCGGAAGTACAGCTTATTCTCTGTTAGCTTAGTCGTGTTGTTACAACCCTACGTAACGTGAGGTTATCACCTTCCAAATTTTATCGCCCAAATATATGGCTAAAATTTTAATATCATTTTGCTAGGTTTAAAATATGTATAGATTGAAAATTTTTTTGCATAATATTGTATCGTCACCGGAAACCCACCACTGTGCTAAATTTCAAAGCTGTAGCTCGATTGGAAGTGGGTAAGAAATCGATCTCAAGATTTGAGAACACGACAGTCAAGTTGAATAAAAGCTTATAATAATAAGAAAATGACTCAATTTTTAATTTCTCAATTCATTGCCGAGTTGATGACGGATTTGGTGTTACTTTGCTTCTTAATTAACTGAATTATATAAATTAACCTAAAACTGAATTAATATAAAACTTGAATTGCATAAAAATATCTTTGAAATTTCGTTGACAGTAAGGCAAAAAGCTAGAAATTTTAACCCAAATCCAATTCAAAACACAAAATGTAGACTCCTGAGCTGTAAAATGGTGTAAAGATATTCTATATTAACCTTTACTGGAATTAAATAAAAACACCTGAAAAGCTACGAAATTTTATTTAAACATTAAAATAAACTTGCTAGGAATACCATGTTAATTAAAGTGAAGTGAAGTCATTATTTACATCTGAAACACAAATCTATCAAACGATTTTCTTAGTCATTTGCGCTGAAGTATTTGATGATTTTATTTGATAACAAAGGTGTCTAACAGAGTGGAAGTCAGCGATAATGCATTTAATATAGAGGGGGAAAAAGTGTGCAGAGAAACAAAGAACGCGTTTGACCATGATTGCGTAACAAATTTACAGACAGACGAAATGTTGAACGGTCGAGTTAAAAGAGAGAAAAGTTTGAGTGTGCACTGTAAGAAGCTATTTTATATTCTATCATATTTAATATAATATTTTCAATTGCTAAGCGACAGATCTTATAAAATATTTTAAGTGTTTGGAGTTTTTTTTTATAAAAAATAAATGAATAAAAAAGCTTGGTGTTCATTTTCACGAAATTCTATGAATTCATCAAAGTTAAAAAAGGCAATTAATGCTCTTAACTTTAAGTAAAGCAATTCACAAGAAAACAAATCGAAGAACAATACCCTATCAACTGTTCAACCTGTAAATCAAGTTGTCAAAACTAAAACCCTTATATATTATATGCGAATAATGTTCCAAAAATTGATAACACATCACATAAATTACATCAGCAGACAATAAACTCAAGTCCTTGGAATTAGTTAATTTGAAATATTTCAAGAAGGTCATCGTAGCCGTTGGAAGTAAGTCCGTGACAAGAAAAGTATAGTTTAAGAATCCTTCCAAAAACCTGTCTGTCATTGAACGCGAATAATTATGACCGGACTTTAATCTTTTTATCTATTTTCCTGAAAAAGAAAACTGGTAAACATTATCTTCATAGTAAACATCGTTGTGAATGTTATTCAATTTCATAAAAAATAAAATTTATGCAAAACTTAATTGCAGAGAAAAAATGCAGTTCAAAGCAGGTGAGTGACAATTTTTGTTGCATATTGATACTCTTTTTAACTTTTATTGCAAGAACTATCAATTTTGAGATCTGAATAACAGTGGATGTAATTACAAGTCACGTACAGTTCAAAGATGTTTCAAGAAATTAATGAGAAAAATACTAAGCGATGATAAGAATAATGACCTCATGCGTGGAATCATAACAAGTGTATTTTTTTCCAAATTCATCTCAAACGCCCATTTCTCATCTGTGTCAAGATTACATAACATCAGATGCAATGCATTCTTTGCCTGGAACAAATTTAATACGCATATTTACACTGTGTAAAGAGAAATTAATGAGAAAAATACTAAGCGATGATAAGAATGATGACCTCATGCGTGGAATCACAACAAGTTTATATTTTTACAAATTCATCTCAAACGCCCATTTCTCATCCGTGTCAAGATTTCATAACATCAGATGCAATGCATTCTTTGCCAAGAACAAATTTAATACGCATATTTACACTGTGTAAAGGGAAATTAACGGGGAAAATACTAAGCGATGATAAGAATAATGACCTCATGCGTGGAATCATAAGAAGTGTAATTTTTTACAAATTCATCTCAAACGCCCATTTCTCATCTGTGTCAAGATTTCATAACATCAGATGCAATGCATTCTTTGCCTGGAACAAATTTAATACGCATATTTACACTGTGTAAAGTGAAATTAATGGGAAAAATACTAAGCGATGATAAGAATAATGACCTAATGCGTGGAATCATAACAAGTGTATTTATTTCCAAATTCATCTCAAAGGCCCATTTCTCATCTGTGTGGTATTACTGTATTTGGTTTGCAACAAATTAACTCATCGAATATTACGATGATTTCTTACAAGTGCCTCGTACATACGTAGCTATTTCTCTCCATGTAAGAGTGAGGTCTCCAGTAAGTGATATTTATGAGACTCGTTTTTGCTCAATTCATCAACAAAGAATATATTGCAAGCATTCAGTCTGGCAAATTACAAATTTAACACACATACCTGCAGTTGTTGCAGTATGTTGTTGTATTCCACCTGTTTCCCGTTCGTCTTGGCTATCTTCATCATCACCTCCGCCGCATCTTCGTACCTGCCCTGAGACACGAACCAGCTCGGAGATTCGGGGAGGAAACTGGGGACAAGAACACAAATTAAAAGTTAAACAGAAAAGAGTTTGCTAATTAAAAGGGAGTCAAATATGTATATTTCAAAGTCAAGATTAGTTAAAACACCATGATTATTATGATGCACTGCAGGAAGTAAAACTGCATTTCATGAATACCTGTTCGAACTCTTACACTTTCGTAGTTATACAGAGAGAAAGTCTTGTAATTTTCATTAAATAATTGGACCGCGAGATTTTGATGAATCTTTATGTTTTAAACCTTCAGAAAAATGCGATAAAATTTTTTGGGGGATTATGTTTGTCTGTCAATACACTAACTGAAAATTGCAATGAGCTAGAGGAGTAACGCCGATACAGCTAAGGTCTTCTTTTCGTTTGGGCACACCTTATAGATAAACGAAATTTGGTATGTGGTCTTGACGCCAAAATTGTAGATCTATATGAATATTTGGACGCCATCAGTCAATGAGAAAAGTTTCAAAACACATTTGATTCGCTACACTATACTACGAAACTAAAACCAAAACGGACTGTATTGTGTGAGTTACGAAAAAGTCGTAGGGAGAAATCTATCGTTGGTTTTTAACAAAATTAGGTAAATTTATATAAAAGACGTAAGGTATGTAGGAAAAATAATTAAAGATTAACCCTCTGACTTTTCAATCACTATTTAGACGCAACGTTTGCAAACGTGTTCAAATACAGTTGAACTAAGCTAATTGTTATTTATATGCAAAGCTTTATTAACATAAAATGCTCCAACGCTATGAAAATACTAGCCTAAAAAATAGCAGGATGCAGCAGAAAATATACTTGCTTCCAAGCCGCGGAAATCGCGGGATACGCAGTCAGAGAGTTACGTCCGAAATTAATTTTTTCAATTTAAAGTATTGCTTAATTCAAATTTCTTTAAAAAATAGCTTTTCTTCCACAAGTCAAAAACGCAGTATGCAAATAATTTTATAAATCAATTAATAAATGATTTAAAATTAATGGAAAAGGGCAAAAACACATAGAAATGATGCGAGCATGAATTAGTGTAGGATTGTATAATGAAGGAGGACACTCATCTCCTTCTCAATTGCATTTCATTAGTAATATAACAATGCGTCCTTTAAATTGTCAGTAAGATATCTGAACTTCAAGTGAAGTTATTCACTTAGAATTCAAATAAAATTAGGGTTGAATAATGAAGGAGGACACTCATCTCCTTCTCAATTGCAATTCATTAGTAATATAACAATGCGTCCTTTAAATTGGCAGTAAGATATCTGAACTGCTGAAGTGAAGAAGTTATTCACTTAGAATTCAAATAAAATTAGGGTTGAATAATGAAGGAGGACACTCATCTCCTTCTCAATTGCATTTCATTAGTAATATAACAATGCTTCGTTTAAATTGTTATTAAGATATCTGAACTTCAAGTGACGTTATGCACTTAGAATTAAAATAAAATTAGGGTTGAATAATGAAGGAGTACACTCATCTCCTTCTTAATTGCATTTCATTAGTAATAAAACAATGCTTCGTTAAAATTGTTATTAAGATATCTGAACTTCAAGTGAAGTTATTCACTTAGAATTTAAAATAAAATTAGTTGAATAATGAAAGGACAACACTCTGTCTCACATTCTCAATGGCGAATTCATTAGTAATATAGCAATGCTTCGTTTTAAATTGTTGGCCAAAATATATGATCTTCAAGTGAGTTATTCTTAGAATTCAAAATAAAATTAAGGTTGAATAATGAAAGGACAGCACTCATCTCCTTCTCAGTTGCAATTCGTTAGTAACATAACCAAATGCTTCGTTTAGAATTTATTGTTAAGATATATGAACTTCAAATTGAAGTTATTCATAGAATTCAAAATAAAATTAGGGATTTGGATAATGAAGGAGGACACTTTCATCTCACTTCTCAATTGCATTTCATTAGTAATATAACAATGCTTCGTTTAGAACATTTATTAAAGATATCTGAACTTCAAATGACATTTATGCACTTAGAATTAAAATAAAGAGTAAGTTGAATAATGAAGGTACACTCATCCTTCTTGGTATTTCATTAGTAATAAACAATGCTTCGTTGGGTATTTATTAAGATATCTGAACTTCAAGTGACGTTATGCACTTGAGGTAAAATAAAATTAGGGTTGAATATTGAAGGGTACATAAATATATTGGTACATTTCATTAGTAATAAAACAATGCTTCTGGTTAAAATTGTTATTAAGATATCACAGACTTCCAAATTGAGTTATTCACTTAGAATTCAAATAAAGATTAAGGTTGAATATTGAAGGACAACACTCATCCTCCTTCTCAGTTCTATTCATTATTAATATAACAATGCTTCGTTAGGTGTTATTGGATATCTGAACCAGGTGACGTTATGCCTTAGATTAAAAGATAAGATTGGTTGAATGAAGGAGTACACTCATCTCCTTCTTGATTGCATTTCATTAGTAATGAAAACCAATGCTTCGTTAAGGTGTTGTTAGGATATATCTGAACTTCAGGTGGAGTGTTCATGAGATTCAAATAAAAGATTTGGGTCAGACAAAGGAGGGACACTCATCTCATCTCAGCAGTACAATTCATTAGTAATATAACAGCCCGTCCAGCACAGTAATATATCTAAACTTCAAGCGAGTTATTCCTTGATTCAAATATAAAGTGGGTTGAATAATGAAGGACAACATAAATATACTTCTCAATTTGCATTTCATTAGTAACATAACAATTATTTCGTTTAAATTGTTGACCAAGATATCTGAACTTCAAGTGAGTTGTTCACTTAAAATTTAAAATAGAACTTCTAAGATAAGGAAAAAAAAAGTCATCCACAGAGACATTTACATTCAAGGTGTCAGCCGGAATGTGACAATTGCTTCGATTCTTCGGCAACAAGATGACACATTAGCTGTTGCCATGTAGGAACAAATGTATGTTTCCAGTGTAGGATGATGTATCAGTGGTTCATCTGTGGGTCCGTCCCAGGCCTATTGAGGCTCTCCGTTGTGAATTCTAACAGGGTGGAGTCTT
>BGPR01024876.1:0-22830 GCA_013235015.1 Araneus ventricosus | reverse complement strand
CACCTTTGGATTTCAGTTACGTATTGCTGTAATGTTGCTCTTATCTAGTTAAAGTAAAATGTGCAGAGTGTTGGATGTATTTGGACAGTATGATGCATTGATAACGTAACGGCTTCAAAATTGCTGTTCCTTTAAACTTAACTTCATAATCGAACATGCTTAATTAAAAAAAACAACAGAGACAATCTTCCACATAATATTTTTATATTCTTAAGCCAAACAAGGGCAACGATCAGTATGGATTAGATTTTTTTCCATGTAATAATAACAATAAAACTTATCAAGGTATCTACTGCTAAAGCATTTCCAATTCCGTGATAACAATAATTCTTTTTCACTGACTGCTAAGTTCTAGAATGATAAGACTCCGGTTGAAGATTGAAGTATCAGAAGTTTCGAAATTGCCCCAGTTGATTTAAGGTAGCGTCACAGAACACATGTAGAGGTAATTTAGGTGTCATAATTTTATAAGGTTTAGTTACTAATTTATTTTTCTACATTCAAAAACTTTTTGGCATTCTGCAGTCAATGCCATTGTTAATCCTTCTTTGAGTTTAAATCCCTAATTTTAGCATATGAATCAATGAATTTGTCTAAAAGTTTACTGAACCAAGAACAAACACAGGAGTTGCTTTATCATTTTTTGGAGCTGCAATTTCATAATACGTTAAAATATTAGGATTAACGAGTGAATACACCCTCTTTATTTTCATATCAAAGAAGATTATTTTATTTTTACCAAAAAACATTTTGAAAATTTTAGCTTTTCTTCTTCTTCAAAACTTTTAATGAGCATATATTCCTCTAAAGAATTTAATAAAATCACTATGTCATCAAAATAATGACATTCAAAATTTGAGAGCATTTATGTTTGTTTAAAATTCTACGGATGGTACTATTAAATATTGCAGGTGCGTTCGAAAGCCAAAGGAAGAACGATAAATTGATATAAACCTTCACTTGCAACAAGGCTAATTTTTCTTTACCTTTTTTCATGAAGGGAATATGCACCGTAACATTACATGCAAGATTAAGAAAATGTTTAAAATTAGTTAATTTATCTAACAATGTAATTCAGTGGAAAAGGTTCAATAAGTTTACAAATAGCATTTAATTTGCGATATCGATGCACAACCTAGTTTTCCATTTCATCTCTCTTATAAGCCAACGTGACAGGAGAGAGTAACGTATTAGATTCTTTATTCCAAGCAGCCAATAAATGTCTCCAGGGCGGGATATAAACGAAACCGGGAAGAAAAGTGATTTTGAAATGCATTAGTATTCTAGCACAATTAAGATTTTTTAAAAATATATATAATATAAAATTTAAAGTAAAATTATAGTGAGATCATTACATATATATATCCTCGGGCGAGCTCAGCTGAAACAAACACTTTATTGTTGAAAACTCCACATCCTGGATCTTTTTCAATTATATTATGGTCTTAGTTGTAAAGAGTTCGATAAGTTCACATTTTCAATAGGTTCTTTTTGGCATTTAGAGAAATTTTAATTATGTAATTAAATTAGGTGTAGTTTATTAAAACTGAAAAAAATTTCCTGAATGAAATTTATGATATTTATCAATCCGTCGTCCATATATACATAATATATATATAATCTCACTTAATTTTACTTTTCAATATTTTATATTAAAACTTAGTACAATATAATGTATTCCAAAATCACTTTTCTTAAACTCCAGTTCATTTTATTTCTCGCCGGGGGTATATTAAATCACGCTGGCATATTTATTATTAAAAGAATACTTTAATCCTTCCACGTTCCACAGAAACGACTTGTTGGCACCAGACTTTTCACTAACACCTTACATACTTTGTTAAAAATAACTAATTTTCCCTTCACTTTGATCACGTGTTCATATGTTAATCCTATCTAGAGAGAACGCAGGGATTTTTCGATCTCTTTTGACTTGAAACTTTAATAAGAGTATGTAAGTATATCCGCCACTCTCCCATATATTGATAATAAATGATAAATAGTTATTTACTCAGCCTGCTCTCACCTAACGACTCACCAATTTGCATATATATATATATATATATATATATATATATATTGATATCTAAAATATTTTTAGACTTTGGACAAATGCAAAACATACTAACTTAAGTTGCACCATTCAAAAAATACAAAGAAATGTAAAGATCGAGATTTGGTGAAAGTATCATTCAATAATTTGTAAGGTGTTGTTAAAATTAAAACGGACTTATTTTCGTAGATCTGAATTTTTTTACACAAAGATATAAATCTTGATTTTTCGGTGGATAGCATCAAGGAACAAATGTGATCCTTAAACCACTTTCTAGTAACTCATGAGGTAAAATTTCAATCTCAGCAACAACATTGGACATGCCTCATTTTAATTTCTGTACCAAAAATTTGCAGCTCGACTTGCACCCTGCTACTATTTATTTTCATCATAAAGAAATCCATGCATTGCTTCTAAAACAGGGTTCACAACCTTCTCTCCCTCAAGCGTACCCTTGATTATTCTTTATTGTTTTCGCGTACCCATACTATCATTCAACTCCTTTCCCCAACCATCCGTCTATGTAGAGTAGTTTTTTATCAATAATATGCTTATCATAAAGTGAAATGACTCAGATTAATAACATTTTCAGAACATTATTTATTTAATTTTACATATTATTCATTTTTACAATAGTATTAATTCAAAGACAAAACAGTGAATCTTTTCTTGTAGTAATTGTAAATTTATAAGCACGGCTAATACACTTCTTAATAATCAACTATTCAGTGCATATAGTCACTATAATCATCAAGTATTCATTAGAAACAAAATTCTCTACCTTTAATTCCGTATGTTTTCTTGCTTCCGCCATCAACAACTTTGATCTCGCTTATCCCGAAGATGCATCCTTGCGTACGTGGGAACCTCTGTTCTAAGAATTATATTACTTGAATAAAAAATATAGCTGTGCTAAATACTGGTTTCAGAAGACTACGAGAGAGGTGGAATGGATTGCATTTCATTCTTTAAAAGCAGTCTGAGTTTCAGTTCATAGAATTAACTTCAGACTCAGGATGAATATAATGATCTTGGTAATTTCTTGCTTAACCTTCAGCGAGCGCGCCTGCTGCAAATTTTGCATATCGGGCATCATATCATATATATATATATATATATTTTACATAGATGGCTCCAGGATCTTTCAAAGTGAAAATTTCCTTTTTAATAGACATTTTTTACTATTTCTAATATTTTCTAGATAACTAAATGTATTACAATTTTTAATATGAGTATCTTACTAATTCATAATATCAAAAAATTAATTATATTATTCATTCAATTATGCGATTCATGGTAAGATTTTTTGGTTGTGCATGTGATGTCAATATGCATGGCGGGCTATATGAAAAAGTGAATTCTGGTAAGTTTAGAGGAGACACAGATTAGTTTATGTTTAATGTAAGTATGGGTATTTTATTGATTATATTTCAAGTCTTTGGTGCAATATAATAATATTTACATATTTTATCCAGTTTTAGTCCTTTCTATATAGTCATGCTTTATAGTTAGGGTTAGTATAAGACTTTTCTTTCTAAATTCTTTCATTTTAGAAAATTACCCTGTTTGTTTTTCAACAACAATATAGTAACAGGGATGTTTGTAAAATTAATTTAACCGCTAAAGCCCACAGCCAAGCTGCGTATTAGTGTTGAAAACTCCATTTAGGATTGCCTATTTCATTATTTTTAATAACAACAGTGTTCTTTCACTTGTTGACATATAATGTTTAAACTTGATTTTTGTTTAGGTATCTTTAGTAATTTCAATTTATTAGATTTATATTTAAATTGAGGTATTGTTCAAATAATGACTTTTGATATAGGATTTAATTCTTGTTTACTTTATTTCTGTATGATTATATACTAGTTATATTTGGATTTATATATATATTATATATATATATCGAGTTCTTTAACAAAATGCAACTTTTATATATGTTATCTGTTTCATTGCTTAATAGTAACAAAGATTTTATAAATAAAAATTACATTAAAATTTATAAAAGAAAGATATAGATATGTAATAAGATAGCCAATGCAAGTATCTCTTTAAATTATCGACCAGTTTTAAGGCTTTTTTATTGCACATTGAAAATAACAAGCAAGTTTTCTATCTGTCACAGAAATTCAAGTTTAAATCTTTTATTTAAACTAGAAGTTCTTTGAAAGTAGACCTCGCGTCCAAATATATTCAAGATCTACACGTCATCGCAATCTCTAAAGTGTCAGCGGTTCTTTTTCCGAAAGAAAGTTTTCCCAACAGTCTCTGCTTTTATCAGTATTCAAAAAAATACTATTAAATGTCTGCTTTTATCAATAGTAACTAAATTACAAATAACTTTCGCCATTACCAATATGACTCAAATGTTTTAACACTCTCACTACGACACCCGCCCCAGTCGGCTTGGTAGGTTCTATAAGAGCCAGGCGGATTTTCGGGCGGGCAAGGGTCAAACTAGGGTTTGGGTAGTAAAGCGAAGTTCCCACAAGGGTTTCCTCGGGGAAGGGAAACGTCTGCTATTCATGGCTGACAGTGATGAATTGATTTCGCCTGCGGGAAGCTTCAAATGTTTTCAGAAAGAATTACACGCTGAACTTTCAAAATAAGATTCTGAAATAATTTTAACCTGTTATATTTTTTACTAAATCTGTGTTTATTTGAATAAAAAAATATTAAAGCTAAGAATACAGTTTAAAAATTTAAATTTCTTAGAAATCCATTTATTAGAGTAAATTTTTTTTCGAATTTCTTGTAATGAAGACAAATATCATTTTGTACGTTAATAGATTAACAATGATTCCTTTAAAACGGGTTAACTTTTACTCCAGAAAATATAATTAAAATGATTTACTCATGAATATGTAATTTTTTTATTCACTGGGCTTGATTAAAGGATTCAAGATTTTAAATATAAACAAACAAAAACAAAACACTCGCAAGCTGTGCTAAATTTTATTAGTGATGTACTTGATTTTTAAAATTTCTTGTAATTTTTCTTCTCGATGACAATACAACAGTTTTTATATTTTTATAACTTAATTATAAATTAATCGATTAACTGAACTAAATTTCAATTCCTTACAAGAGGTGTTTCATAATTGCAAATTTGTGTTAAAAATTATTTCATGATTACATAATATTTATAATAATGAATTAAAAAAGATCAATCTGTAAGGAATAATTAAAATATAATGCTTTTTCCTTTATATACAACTAAAGAAATGTGTACATTTAAAAATTGTTTTTATTAAATTTGTTTTTTCTTAAAACAATGCTGTAAATGGTTTGGTCAATAACGTGTTAAATGAAGACACTAAATTTTATTTCTAAGCGATAAGGAGTCATATTATAAAATCATATATCAGTGATTTAACTTCATTTTTTAGAAAAAGGTAAGGATTGATGTTTTTCTACGTGACATTTGAGGGACCAATAATTAAAACACATTCACTCTAAAAGCTTTCCGAACTGATTTAGGATTTGGAAAATTGGAAATTGTCGGAAACATTGTTTAGTCAATTCATTAAATTTTAGCCAATCTCAAAAATTAAAATTCATGAAAAAAATCAAAAACTTGACTGAATTTTTACCGGCCAAATAAACATTTAGAAAAAAATAAAAATAGCTTCGACTAAAATATTTTACCTCAAACAATTTTAAAATATGGTAAAACCCACCGAATCTAACACAATAGATTTACTACTTTCTGAGTTTGCTGCTTATAGTGTTGATAAGTTACTTTATTTTATATTCTTTTTATTTAATAAAAAATTCTTTTCTTATAAATTAGGTATTAAAAATACTAGTTGAAATTCAATTAATCACAAAGACTTTAATCTTGAATCAACTATCGTGAGATATAATGAATGGTGTATTAGTTTTGTTAGTTAAATCCATTTACTAAATTCCATCTATGTTATACTCTTATATAATCACTTACAATACTCTCAATTTTCTAGTTTATCTTTTTTCGTACAAAGGAAATATAGACGTTCGCAATTTTATTTTATTTCATACAAACATTTGCGCTTTCCTCAAAAATAAATTCCTTTAAAATTGTTTATATTTCTCCCCTAGTCTAAGAAAGAAGCGTGTGTTTTTCATACAGAAACATTTGTCTCTCTATGTGAAAAGAAGTCTGTTAACCTGTCGCATTGTCATTACAAAATGTACCATCAAATCAATCACCGAATTTCACTATAATTAGCGTTAAAAATGACCAAGGAAAGAAAACGCTACATCTGGCCTTTATAGTCTATTTCAGAATCATTTATCTAGTAAGGAGTGGTAAAATTACTGGAACATGTGTCAGAGAGATTTTGCTATAGAATTGGGAGCCTTGCTTTGTAAAGGAGCTTATTTTCTCTTGTTCAGCGTGGATTGAACAGGACACAACTGAATTCCGAAGGGGATGTTCTAAATATTTCCCTTTTATTCTTAGTCATTTCTGAAGGTTAAAAGTTTAGGATGCAACAGGTTAATTTATCTCTCTTAAAAGGGATACCATTTTTGTGAAAAAGAATTGTGAAGAATTATAATCCATAAGTTTATCAAATAGCTAGTAAAAGGAATATAAATAGCCATGACAAATTTCATTTCCTGACTACGGTGCTATATATTATTTTATAATTAAATAAATTGTTTGAATATATTGAGCAAAATTACATTAAAAACAAAAAAAAATATAAACCCATACTATCGGGGTAACAATTGAAAAAATCCCATTATGTTCTCCATCGAGGACTGTATCATTCAACTAACGACCCCAGTCTCTACCCCTGGGTCACGCTCCAGTGCGCTTTCGACCACCAACTGTGAGGAGAAAAAGGGAGAAGGCGGACCAGTCCATTTCACGAATCCATATGTCAACAAAACCTCCGTATACAAAGGTAGTAAGATTTTGAGGGCCGCTAGGAGTCAGAGGGTTAATGGAGCCACACTCGCCATTGACTTGACAAGCAATGAAGACATTTAAACGGCTACCATCTTGAAACGGAATCAAATACATTTCCTTACACCAACATCGTTTTCATGTCTTCAGGGAACCTTCATACCAAATTCGGAGAAAATCGAACCAAACGTTATGTCATGACTGTAAAATAAACAAATTTACTTACAAATAGAGGAAATTCCGAACGATGGAGTTGAAACAGGAACTCGATTCGCTGGGTCAGTTAAGTGCTTTGTGGCCTAAAATTTATTCGTTTTCAAGTGAAACTCAGCTTTATAACTGAAAAAAAATCCGGAAAATAACCAATCAGAAACTAGGAATATCAAGAAAACTTTAAAAAAAATAATAATTAATTATTTACAAGTAAACTTAAATTTGAAAGAATCCAATAAAATTTTTAATTTCGTTAAGTAGAATTCAGATTTAAAACAAAAAATGTAAAGGTAAAATGATTACAATGCCTGGAATATTAGTGACAGTCATATAAAATTTAAAACTTATTTATTTCGAAATAAATTTAAATTTGAAAAAGTACAGTTTTCTAAGAAAAAATTTGATTTAAAAAATTCAAGGAAATATTAAACAAAATTCAAAATTTGTTTATTTGTAAATAAATTTAAATTTAAAAACAAAATATAATCTAATATGATTACATTTTTTAGCAAAATATATATTTGAAAACATAAAAATAAAGAGTAGAAAAACGTGGTGTAAATGAATTTTAGCGCAGTTGAAAGTCGCTTGAAGATCCTCTGATTGGGTTTGTATCTTTTTCCAAAAGGGTTGGTGAACTTCTGAAATATATTTTAGAGTTTTTTCCATATCATACATTTTGCTAGTCATAATCGTTCTCTTGGTTGTCAAAGGTTCAGTGGGCAATCTTAAATTTATTTCTATGTTTCTCAAACGAAATTTATGCTCCCTAATTCCATAAATATCCTTGCAAGTAGCACTTGGCAATTAGAAGATGTGTACAAAGTGGCGTACCTACATAAAATGGCACCCAGGGCAAATACCGAGACTGCGCCCCCCCCCTCTTTTTTTTGAATTGTGATCCTCATTATATTTTGGAAATTTTATGCCGGGGAGTGCAAAGATTAAAAGTGCAAATAAACTTTAAAAAATACATATAAAACAATTTTGAGTTGAGAGGATTTACAGAAAAAAAAATCAGCTAAATTTACATGAAAATTTGATGCTTTCTGACTTTAACTCCTTAAATATGGATGAGAATTAGAAAATAATTTTTTTTTTGTAAGAGACTTTTTTGATATATTAGAAAAATATAAAAAAATGGTGCATTCCATTTATCTCGTATTTGAAAAATAATAATGAAATATGTACAAAATCTCTTAATCAATCTGACAAGCATCCACATACACAAATAAAAGTGAAAAATTGTGCATTGCTTTTCTGCCCATAGGAAGTATATAAAAAACTCTAAACATTAAATGAAATCTTAGCTGCTTACAGGTAAGATCGTACAATCTTAGTAGACAAATGTAGTTAATAATATTCATAATATAATTCATCACATAATTTCATACATATCTTTAAATATATTAATTAAATTTATAAAAAAAATAAGTTTAATAATGTTTATTTAGCACCATGATAAAGTTAAAATTAATTGCATGAAAATTAGGGATACACGCTATTAGGGAAAAATTCTGATTCAAGCATTAATTAAATGTATAACGTTATTAATTTGTCTATGACTTGTGAACTTGCACTTCCTTATTAGTATTTTATGTGATGAAAAACGATTATTTTTCTGAAAATTTTAAGACCTATGTTATCGAAATGTTATAAAATTAAACTTCTGCTTTTGAGAAGAATCAGTGATTATAATTACAATAATTTGAGTATTCAAAACGTTTGCAATCTCATATTTACTTATGTATTGAACAAAACAGTGCTTAATATTTACATATTTAAATAAATTATTTTTAGGCTAAGTATTAGTAGTTTAAATGGTTTTGATAGTCAAAACAAATTTTAATATGTTTGCTAACAGTAAAATTAATTGGTGACATAGCGTAACTCAACAAGGGAAAAAACCGCTTCTAAAATATCGTTAGGAATATAATTTCTCTTCTTTATGTATTGTTTCTCGTATATATATATATATATATATATATATATATATATATATATATATATATATATATACTCAAATTACAACTTTAATTCTTAAATCATTTTAACAGCACCTCATTTAATTAATTCTACTTCATCATAATAAACTCACTATAACTTTCTTTTTCAGTCACGAGCTTCTAAGGAAATTCCTTCTCTGGTCTTAAGCGTTCTGCGCGCATTCATTTCTGCCTTTTTTCCACGCCATGTGCTTTCAACGCAACGCCCAGCTCGAACCTATCTACAATTCATGGAGCTACGTAAAATAGATGAATACTTACTATGAAGAAATAACGCCTGATACCTGAATAAAAGAAGATAAATATATATTGTCTCTTCCTGATCAAAATGGACCATTTCACCTTTTTTAAAAAGCTGATCTTATATATATATATATATATATATAGAGAGAGAGGTATGATCTTAAAATGAGAAACGCAATTAAAAACTCAATAACGTTTCGTAGCCTACCTGCCCTACCTAGCTACGCCACTGAAGAAAAGATTAATTGATCTTCAGAATATTTTCGTTTTGTTCTTTTGCCATGTTTTCCTGCATAAAGTCGTCCTTAAGCAATTTTTCTTGTAATATACTGGCCGCTAGAGATGAACAAGAAAATGTTGGGGCTACAAAAAAAGACTCCTTCAGCATCATACGGAAGCGTGATGCTTTGACATGACTGTAAATGGCGGAATTTCGTTTTTACAGCAATCGAGTCAATCTACCTTCATCGAATCAAAAACGCAAAAACCAGTAATTTCCGTGACTCTGAAGTCCTTGTAAATCAGTACTTGGCTTTTTTGTCTTAATTCTTCCATTACAGCCGCATAGTGCTCTGAGGGATGAATTTCCACCGTTTCGTGATAGTCAGGTTTGGGTAATGGAGAGCTCTTCATGCCCGTAATCGATAAACGAACTCACAGCTTCAAGGGAGGCGAGCCTTTCACCTTCGCTAGTGTTTCTTCGGCTTATCGGTACATCAGAACTAAAAAAATTAATTTCCGTCGAGTCTGCAGAAGTCCTTTTTTAAAATCAACAGTTCATATAGTAAGAAGTTATGCTAACTATGCTAGTGGGTTATTTTTGTGAACAAACCGATCGCTGAAACCGGCGAAAGAAAAATTTAACTCTCTTTTCGTCACGTCATGTGTCGGTTTTTTGCACTGAGTATTAGAGTCACTCACCTCTTGTCACAGGCTAGAAAGCCTCAAAACCTATTTGGCATCGTGGCTAAACCTATCGTGCGAATTTCAGCGACACTGTTGGAAAAAGGCTCTCAGGCAATTTTGCCCTGGACCTTTTCTACAATCCTCACTGCGTTTCTTAAGTATTTACTCTATAGGCACCAAGATCTCACAATTGAATTTGCCATGCTCCCTCCGTTAAGTGATAATATGTTTCTTTCTCAGACATTACGAGTATGAGACTGGATAAAAATGACTTGGTGTCTCTATTTTCCTTGCAATGAAATTTTTTTTCCATATCATTAAAGTATTATTATTCCTATTCCCAGATCAATTTCTGTTGTAAGGTTATTACACAAATGTTCTTGAAAATATTTTGCATCATTTAAAATCAGTCCCTTCATTAATGAGTAATTTTTTTTATTTTTCATACTTTCTTTTTTAGATTCTGCTCTAGGAAATCAATGAAGTAAGTTCAAAATACATCAAAAGAAAAAAATTGTTCCTTAGCCGTTTACATCGATCATATAGAAATTCAATAAATCTAAATCACACACGCGCACTCTTTTACACCAAACAATAAGTGACGAGTAACGAAGCAGTTACAAACAAAAAATTGAGAATGAAAGAATTCGATGACAAATCAGCTTGAACAGTGGAAGGAGGGATGAACATCCTCCATCTCCTATCAGGACGGGTGGGAGGTAGGGGTGAGAGGTTTCATCTCCCTTCTCTTCCTAAAAAAGAGAGGAGTACAGGGGAGATAAATAAACATACACATTTTCGAAATGAAGGCGATTATGCAATGACACCTTTTTTCCCTGAAAAATAATCGTTTTCAGAACTCTCGTTGAACTTTAGTACAGAGAAAGCAATAATTAAAAAAAATCGTGTACATAAATTTTATATATGTATATATATATATATGGATCAATTAGTCAAAGCGTGTTATCGTCATAATGGGATTAATTAACTATTAAAATCTCTCAAGATTAATCATATCTCTACATTTCTTTAAGATGATTCTAAATTTTAATAGTATTTAAAATGATTCTAATTTTCGAGATTGAATATAGACAACTGTTGGATTTTCATATTATTATTTTTGACCATATTTTGAAATCAATTAAATATTCATAAACAATAAAACGTGATGTGATACCTCTGCTCTTCTGTAGGAACTTGCTACATAACTTCTTGACTCCATACAAATACAGTTTCAGTTACAAAATTCGATTTAAAATAAATCTTACCTCCACATTTAGCATGTGCTTTCACAAAATATGCTAATAAAAGCATGATTGAAAATTATTTTTTTATACATAATAAACTTATTTCCCCCCTATGTGTTGTATAAGAAAACATTATAATCAATAAAAAAAGATCTTCGTGTATGTAAAATTACTTGATTAGATTTGTATTCTAATGGAATAAAGCTTGTTTTTTTTTCGGTTTCGTCATTTGTTTCATTCGGTTTTCATGTTTATTCGGCATCATAAATCAGTTTTAGATCGTGTCAAAAGCTAACTTCATGTTTTCAAAAAAATGTACTATCAAACACATGTTGTCATTTGTTAAATGAACCAATTATCTCCCTCTAACCATGAGAACGGTGAACGTTACTTCGGAACCATTTGGATAAAAAAGGAGTCAATTTGTGTCAACATGTTACCGTTCCAGTTAAAAGTAACTAAAGGAAATCTAAAATGAAGTTTTGCACAAATATTACTCTAATAGTAATTTTTTTTGAACTATGTTTATTAGAATGATATATTGATTCTCAACTGATTTATCATGTAAGTTATTGGTTTGAAAGAAAATTGTACCGATTTTTCTTTTCTTAACTATTGCAAAGCAATGGAAGAGTGGCGAGAAGTTATCACGGTGAATTTTTCTTTTCTACATCGCATTTTATATATAAGGCACTCTTCAATTGAATATTAACCTAATACCCTCAAAAAGATGAATGTCTGATATTAGGATAGACACTAATGTGTGATGAACCCAAAAGAGAATCCTTGTCCCGAGTAGGGATGCAGGATTGAATCAAGAGAAAGTAGATTTGCTATTTGTAAGATGAATTGAGAGAAACATGTGTACTATAAATCTATAAAAAAATTACTAAAGCCTTTGATACAGGCTTGTAGTGTCATCATTGTATGTATTTTGAAGATTTTTTACTTTCCGAATGACCTGCATTTATAATAACAAGAGGCAGAAGGTGTAAACCATCATGCACGAAATGATACCAGATAATAAGCTTGGATGGATAATTCCTCGGTACCATGCCTGTCCCTAGATAATACACCCTCATATCTTTTATCTATTTGAATTATCTCGAAGCTTTTTATAGAAAAATTTTCCTTGGTAAGCAAGAATTAAAGTGATACAATGCGTGTATGTTTTGCCGTAAAATTTAAAACAATCCCATAGTAGACCATACATCAGAACAGGAGTCGAAGAAGATAAAATCTGAATATTTCAGTTTTAAATAGAAAATGATGGATATTACACTATGTTACTTTTTATTAATCAGGTTGTCTATGTGTCATTCCTGCACACTTTTTGCGACTAACCTGATAATTAAACTTATCTACAAATCGAGTTTCAAACACTTTATAACGTTATTTGTTTGTATAATGTAACTCAGAAAACCGACATGCGAGATGTGTCTTTTATAGTGTCAAACTTTGTGGGAGATTGAAATGGAACTGTATTACATAAAAAACATATTTTATATAATATTTTTTTATTTGTAGAACAGCCGTCCTTCTTCGATATAACTTTTAAACAGAATCTTGCTCTACCTAGCTATTACAGAATTATTATTGCGAAAAATGGTATATTAAAATTTCGCCTTTGTTTATTTAATAAAAGTTAAAATGAATTTAGAAAATTGAACCCTATAGAAAATGAATTACCATACATGACATTTAAATAAGGCATTTTATTATTAAATTTTCAGCTAGAATTTCGAGAAAATGGTCAATTGTATCGAAAAAATTTTGCGGGTGAGAAAGAGTTACGCAAAAATAACTACGTCATTATACATCTATAATATAAAACAAAAAATACAATGTCTATCTGGTCTGAATTTCGTCTGGCCGCTCACTAGATCTCCTCAGACTGAAACAGTGTAGCATTATGAGAGTTGCACACAGGCATTCTGGTGTATTTCTGAGGTCAACTGTGTTATTTCCAACTTTCTACGTAATTAATTTTTAAGATATGTTAATAAAATAATGAAAATGCTTACCTTGTTATCAACCTAATCAGTTTGGAGTTTTTTTTGAATAAAATTCTAAACATTAAGGCTTTTTATTTAGAGTATTTATCACTGACAATTATTTTTTGCATCATCTTGATGAAAAAATATATTTTTTCAATGACTCTAATCAAATTTAATACAACTTTTTTCTCTATTTGTACTTAACAGTTCTAATATTCATTTTGAAGCAAATTTATAAATGTGTTCTATTGTTATAAATTAAATTCAAACTCAATTTATTATTTCAGCTTAAACCCCGCTTTATTCACTTGCTTTGTAGGCTACTGTTAAAATTATCATAAGAAGATATTGTTCCTTTGGACATTTACTTAAACTTTCACTTCGGGTTATGTATCCTAGCATACATATAGCTTTTAATGCTCTTACAGTAAATGCCATTTATCGTTATTACCTATGCGATATTACCAGTTTAATTTTCATAAATTTTTAAATTACTGTAAAGTGAATAAATTCAAGTTTATTGAATCCGATTTCTTCAAACAATGAAAAACGCGGCGGTGAAAATTGTTTATTTGAAAAGACAAAACCACGTTAGTGATTTTCTGAAACTTCCTAAATTACTTGTTTTTATAAATGCAAAAAGAAAGAAAATCATTTATACCTCTAAGTCTCCTATCATACATTAAGGAAGAGTCGCTTGTTACAAAACAAGCCCAGAAAAATCTTAAAAACAACACTAAATCATAGTAATTCAACGACTGAGAGCGAATGAACGAACTAATGAAATAGAAAACTGTTTTTTGAAATGTATATATTTCATTATATTTTGCAAAGGCAATCAGTGATGAATAATATGTCTAGGAATGTTTATTGTAAGCTTCAAAAGAGTAATAAATGATCCTAATTGGTGTGAAGAAGTGTTCTTCTGATCAGTCACAATAAAACATAAAAGAAGAGCATTGTATTCTCGGATAATAGTAATAAAAGCCTAGAATAAAAGAGCTCTGTTGTCATAAGTGATAAGCTATTGATGAGAGAAGGAAGAATGAGGTACCACGGACAGGTTAAATTCGTGACCAGTGATTCAAGATCCAAAAAAAAAGACGGGAGGAGTTTTTGCTGCCGGTCAGGGATGTCAACATCACGGGGAGTTAGGATTAACGAAAAATCAAAAGAAAGACCTTTACGTACAAAACTGTTTTGCAAGTAAGTTTAAAGGTAGATATAGTACCTTGACTTGAAAATATATTTATCCTAGAGCAAGCCAAGTTAATATCAACTAGAATGATAAAATGATATATTTCTTTGAAAAATAAATAAATAATACTAGAAAAAAGTAAAATTTCTAAAAAATAGTAATAAAGAAAAAAAATTTAAAAATTCATTAACAAGAGAACTAACTAATAGAGTTTTCTAGTAATAAATTTAAATTGAAAATGAAATGTTGATTTTCATTTTTTTCTTAGTCAGAAATGATCTAAGAAAAGAACCATTAATGATTGAAGCTAAAATCTATAATTACAAAATAAACAAATGATAATATCACTTTATCACTTTTAAAGTATAATTTGAACACTGAGTGCAGAAAATATATTTCATAAGACTAAACTTAAACTGAAATAAAAACAACTTCTTTCAATATTCTGGTTGAGAAAGGTATTTCAGAATCTATGGAAGAACTGTGATAGTAAGAAAATTTATTTTAAGATTAATTTGATGAAAACAAACTTTTCAACTTAAGGCATCAGGGTAGAGAAGCAGATAATATGATTAAAAAATTTGGCGAAACAATGAAGATAGTTTGAATTCCATCAGCAACAATATACATTATCGTTGAAATGCTAACATAAAAGTAATTTCTTTTTTTTTAGATTAGAGAACATTGATTTCAAAGTGTGAATCTGTATCATTAATAAGTAATGTTTTTGGATTTTGAAAGCGTGAAAGATTATTTTATTAGATAAATACTCTAAAGAAAGTTGTGAAAACCTCAAACTCTTGCCAATTTGGTTGGCAAGAAAATTTAATTGACTTTTGATGTGTGACCGTGTTCTTCTCAAGTTTAGAGAACATGTTACTTAAATTCATCAAGCGATCCACAAGCTTTTGAAGTTTGCCTATATGAAGGGCACATAAACAGACGATTATACTTAATACTAAAATTAAAAGAGTTTTAATTTCACAGCAAAGAACTTCGAGGTACGTTTTAAAATATTTGTACATTATTCTTTTTAATCTTAATTTCTAAACTATCATGTCACTGAATTAGTATGTTATTTCAAGGTAGATAAGCTGTAGTATTGATTTCTGGATATGGAAGATGTACGCTAATTTTACGAGTCTCACGAAAATATCTCATGAAATGATTCTTTTTATTAAAATCCCGATTTTTAAAAAGGAAGGTGTTTTCTTTGTTCTTCAAACCATGTGTTATCAAATGACTATGTTTACACACTTTCTGTCCATTGAACGCTTCAGTTTCGTGGAAGAGGAAGGATCTTAATGATATATATTCTCGTTAAAGTAATTTCAAACGAATCTTTGTTTTTTACTCCTGCAATGAATCGGATTAACTTAAGTTCACTCCGAGGAACTTAATATCCTTCTCGGGAGGCAAATGTCAACAAGGGAGGAAAATATTGGGGATGATAACGTGAGAGCAACTTATTTTTTCAATTTTTAGTTTCAGAAGGCTTTTAAGTAAAAAAATACACAAAAGATAAACTTTGGGTTGTTATGTAATCAGTGATGAAATATTAGTTTTCGGTTTTGCAAAGATTCTTGTTTTTTAAATCTTCACTGTATATTTTAAATCATGTTATTGTTATTGCATCCTTTAAATTCTATTAAATTATCTCTCTACTAATGATGAAAGGTATTAAATAAAATCAGAGATGAAAGCAAAAGAAATTTATCTTTAAAAGAAGTTTGCTCATTGAATATAAATTCGTTCCCATACTTTTATTTTAATAATCTTTTTAACCGATGATATTTTCCGTTTTTTTTAAAATTATATTATTTCTATCCTGCAGAATTTTTCCCCACATTTATTTCGTTTTAAACACCGTAAATTTTCTTCATGGAATAACGATTTGTAAATTTTGACTCGAAAAAGGAACATTGTGTCTTTTTTTTATATTTTTTCAAGACGGAAATTTAAATGAATCTTTTGTAGTTTCGAGGCACAAGTGCATTCTTTTCCTCAAAACTTATTTTGTAGACTTAATTCTTTTTTAAAAAAAACATCTGAATAATTTATTTCATGTATGAAATGCCCTTGATTGATTAGCTGATTTCTTTTTTCTATGAATCACATTGCTCGATTTCCTTTTATCTTTATCAATTTCGCACAATCTTATCCCAATTCCACTATTCACCATATGTTTCTTTGGTGAATTCGCTTTTCAGCGAGGTCATCAGTCTTTGGAATTTTCGTTTTCTTATCTCTGGTTTTGCTTCTTCTTGGTTTTGTACAATACCATTTAAGCAATCTTTCTATTCTGTTATTTCTCCAGGCAACACTATTTTCTTAGTGATTCAAATTTCGTTTATCCTAAATAATAACTTTGTGAGAACATTAACATTTTTAAAATTATTTTTGGGTTAAGTGTCTAAACGACACAAATAACTGAATAATGAAACATAATAAGAAATAAAAATAAAGAATAATCTTTGTAATTGGAAGCAAAACTTTAAAACAAATGTCTCTTATCGCATTATAAGATGTTGAATCCTGAATTTGGAATAAACTTTTCTGACAAACTTCTCTAATGAAGTAAAATCTCTTTTATTTCAGGTTTGAATTAAAACTCTATTTTAAAGGCATGACATGAACTTCAGGCAAGAATCCAAGCATTATTAATGGAAAGATTATCTCTGATAAGCAATTTGATGACGTAAGTATTCCTTTTTCAGTACGGCAATTAAAGCATCAATGCAAATCATAAAGACAGAATTTGAGAAGAGTAATGCTTTGGTTTGATTCGGATCATAGGTACAACTTATTGAATTACAAAATGGAGTAAAAAAAATTATTTTCCGAGTAATCTTTGAAAGGAATAAAACGCCTAATCAACAGGCTATTAATTGAATTCTTAATAGAACTTATGTAAAAACTAATGTAAAGAACAAAGACTTTCTTTAAAAAGAATTATCAACAGCATTTAATCGCTCATTTGTTTCTACGTTTTCAGACACCTACATTGACTGAAACGATAAACATAAATTTGTTAAAATAATTAATAAAGTATCAACTGAAAATTTGAATTCAGACATATTATTTTGCATGCCACCAAGTTGTGCATTCGTT
Source organism: Araneus ventricosus (assembly GCA_013235015.1). Taxonomy (NCBI): domain Eukaryota; kingdom Metazoa; phylum Arthropoda; class Arachnida; order Araneae; family Araneidae; genus Araneus; species Araneus ventricosus. Next base: position 4,962 of record BGPR01024876.1, on the reverse strand, counting down.
TACAGTCAAACTAGAATATTATATATATATATAAAGGCAAAGCTAAAGAATTGGAAATCGTATGAAACATTCCATGACTCATAATCACACAGTTTTTATGTGATATAGAAAATTTTACTTGCATCATCACCTTGATTTAAAGCGCAACAGAAAAAGAAGTGTGCCACAGAGGCAAATGTTATTATATATTTAGGCACAAAAGAATGCTTAAAATTCAAATTCAAAACTATCTTAATGATAAAACATTTTCTTGAATTTTAACCCTAAATGAGCTCTTCCAATATTTTCTCTTACAGTCTTAAAATAATCTATTTGTCAGAAACTATATTTGGATGAAATTCTTTTCTATTTAAAACCTCTTGTCCACAACTTTAATAGCTAAATCAGGAACCATAATAAGAAAACAATGATATATACGTTTTAATTAATATGATTGCTGAGTAGACATGGTTTCTAAAAAAAATGCACCAATTGCGTATTATAAAGTCAGAAATTCTTCTAATTATATGAAACAAATGATGAGACTATTTTAAAAGAGAATTAATCAAGAATTCAAAACTCCAAATTTACATTTGTTGTACTTGCCATTAAGGTAGCTATATTCTGTAATAAGTATTTGAATTCATTGCTTTTCAAAATTCATCTTCAAACACATCTATTTGCGGAATTTAAAAGTTGTTCCATATTTGTCTAAAGATTTTTTTTTTTTATTTGAATCTCATCCTTTGTAGGCTCTGGTTGGAGCATGGCCTGTCTATTTTATTGATATATGAAAATCTCCAATTAATATCGGAAGAAGTGTAACACTCTAAACAACTCAGTGTTTTAATGAGTTTAATCATTAAGCAGAAAACAATTTTATTCTTTTTTGACGTTACATTTATCCTCTTTGAAAACATGGTATGATACGTCGGTGGATGAAAAAGTTCAATAACGAAATAATGAATTTAATTGAGATAATATATAAAAAGGATCGCATTTTTTTAACCACATATATTAATTATAGATATCTAAAATTTTTTTGTGGTATACAATAGATTTTATTATTTTCTCATCTATCTTCAATGAGGAAGAAGTTAAGTCTTTCATTTTCGATTTTAAGTTCTGAAATGATAATTTCGTTTTCTAATTAATTCTGATCCATTGGTATATATGATATAATTCTAAATATAACTTGTTATATATGATCTTACATAAACAAACAAACCAGATTATATTGACCAATCTACTTTAAAATTCATAATTTAAACAATGCAGCCAGAACGAAAATACTATAGATACCATGAACAAAAAGTAAACTTTAAACATTTGTCAACATGTAAAAAAAACTCCGTTGTTGGTAAAAGTATTGAAAAAAAGTAGAATCCATATACTAACAAGGTTTTCAACAATTAATATAGCAACTTATTGGACAAGCGTATGCCAGGTTAAATTAATTTTTGCTGTACAAACCATCCCTATTTACAACAGGTTGTCCGAAAAAACGAACAGGGTAATTTACCACAAGAAGTGAAAAGAATTTGGGGAAGAAAACTAACTAGAAAAATAACATATGGAAAGGACTAAAATCAAGATAAAAATAACAAAACAACAATTATATATATTATATATATATATATATATATATATATATATATATATATATATATGATATATATATATATATATATATATACGATAGTGATATATTTTCACAATTTCTCGACGAAACTCGTTCAAAATTAACTATTACGATGGTGATGCATACTGTTAGGTCAGATGGAAACTACGATCAAGACGTATACGTACTGGAATATAGGCCAGGAACGCCGCAAGGTTTAACTAGAGAATACATGAAGAAACAGGAAGCGCATAATAGCGAATGACTCTTTATTTGTAACTACTTACTAAGTGCACACATCCAATTTCACAACATCTGTGCAAAGTGCTTACCATTCGCAATACGGACGTTTCACAGAAGCGTAGCATGGATTGGAGAACCGTTTCGAAAACATCCTGATACCTGAATTGATAAGATGCAGGGACGTCTTATCAAATTTAGCGCCCTGGGATAGAATAATTTGGCGCCTCATCAGAACCGTAACAAGGAATTTGAGCGCTATGGTCTAACAGAAATATCTATATATAATAACAGAAATATCTATATATAATAACAGAAATATCTATATGTAATAACAGAAATATCTATATATAATAACAGAAATATCTATATATAATAACAAATATCTATATGTAATAACAGAAATATCTATATATAATAACAGAAATATCTATATATAATAACAAAAATATCTATATATAATAAAATAATGAAAGAACAAGAAACAATTAACCTACTCTCTGATCAATGTCTAGAATTTTGAAAATCGGTGTCTTTTCAAATTAGGAAATTTTAAGCCAGCTTCTGTCACATCTTATCGTATATATTATTCATTTTTTCGGTTTAATTATAAAAAATATTTTCTTCTAATACATTCTATGCATTTATTTAATATAAAAATGAAATAATATAATTACTACATAAATTAATTGACGTCACTTTTCCCGTTGTTAACGTGCGGAAAAAGTGACGTCTCCCAACCCAACCGGGGGTACCAGAATAGACCCGTAAAGCAAGTTGATGGTGCAAAAATATATGGGATTTTTTAGTCGACGATAGCTGCTTTTTGGAAAAGAAAAGATAAAACATAGAAGATGGTATGGAAAAAAGTAAAGTGTATTCAGCAAACGAAAAAAATTTAAAGATGCCTAAATGATGATACTGAAAATGTTTTCAACCAAAATTTTCATTTTGAAGATCTTATAGAAATTAATTAAATATTAAAATTTTATATCAGTATATAAAATTGCATATTTTGTATGTCTATATAAAATACAATTTTATATCAACGATTAATTGTCAGATGAATGAATAAGCGCAATAAAATATGTTAGTATAATTAATATTTTATATGTATTTTGTTTCCTCCTCGCTTAGGATGAGTCGAGTTCTTTTCCTTTAATTATCGTTTTGTTCCTATGACGGCATTCTGTATCCGATGGCGGGTAATTTTTCTTTAAATTGTTTTTTAATTAATCTTATTGGCGTTATCGTTTTTGTTTGTTTTAAATTTTTTTTTGTGATTATTCCTTGTCTATTTCGTCACCTATGTCACTTTCCTACCTGAAAGCCGAGATTAAGTCAGCTGCTATAAGCATCTGGCAAGACAACTGGGATAACGGAGAAACTGGCCGCAGTACACACGATATAGTGCCTAGGGTCTCAAACACGCCAGTAGGATGGAATAGAGAAGAGATAATGTTCGTGACAGGACACGGGCCTTTCCCCTCATACCTTCTTCGCTTCAATCTTCGAACACATGACAACTGCTCGTGCGGAGAAAAAGGAGATGCCACAAAAGGTCCGTTTACCCTCTCCTGGCATTTCCAAACTCCAACAGAGTCACTCAAATTACAATGGTTGAAAAACATTCTCACGAACAACTTCTCAAGAACCCGACTTCGACTTCTAATGCGTTTCATATGTGATGAGAACAATCTGATTGTAGAGGATAATAATTGAGCACTCATCCACCCAGACTGATACACACTTCCGGCTACTTATGACTATTTTTTTCCTCTACGTATTTTTATTTTTTTTCTATTATGTTTTATTTTCTATGTTGTTCTGTCCAGTGTATGTGTCGTTTTCATAATTATTTGTTTGTGTGCCTGTTATTTGTTTTTGCCCTTTCTTAAAAAATTAAAATTCACCTCCTTCCATCCAAACCGGAAAGGAGCCAAATGGCTCTAAACACGGGGAGGCAGGTGGTGTAATGTAATGTAATGCCTATTTTGTCTTCACTTGGTATCTTTCAGGTTACGAGAAGATTTCTTTGACGAAAGTCAAGCTTCTTACAGAAAAATTTCGCAAGTGTTTTGAATCCATACCGAAAAGCCTGTAAGCCTTCAGAACGTAGGCTAGAATGGATTCCTTGTTCGTTTGCTTCAGCTTTTTCAGGTTGAATTTCTTTGTCTTTATACTTATTTAGGATGTTTTTTGTCTTCCTTCGTTTTTCGTATGCAGAGGCATATTGCGCGCTGCTGAAACATTTTAATAATTTTGTAATATATATATATATATATATATATATATATATATATAAAATTTTTTTAATAGTTAATTGCTTTTCATTTGATTTTCTTCATGTTTAGTATATTAGTACATGCGCACGCATAAATACATTGGATGCGCAAATTTTCAAATTGTCCATGACACTATATATTTTAGGTTCCTACAGACAGGTTTAGACAGGTTATAGTCAGGTTTACTGTTTATAGTTTTATAATCATAATTTTGGATTTGTATCAAATGTTAGACGAAATCCGTCAAAGATCTTATCATCTGTAAGTCTGTATACTGGAGTGCATGTGAACGTAAAAACTCTAAAACGCAGTGAAATATATTTACGACCGCAGTGGACCACGTGAATCATTTATTGAGAAGAAAAGAGCAAGTTTATACATAAACGAGGGGAAAGATATAACTCAGAATGAAGGGGAATCAAACAGAAATTTTTTTACTGTAAAATAATCGATTGCGAAAATGGAACGATAATGTTTAATTGTTTGCTTTTCTTCACTTAATTAAAAATTTAAACTTGAAGGTAACAAAAAAAATAAATGCTTATTTAGAGAGGATTTCATAATCGAATTCATTATTAGTTACTCATACGGGAACATTGCAATTAGTTATAAAGATGTTTTTTTAAGCAATCTGAGGAAAAAAGTCTTGATTTTTTTTCTTCTTCTCCCTCAAATATAACTTCAAACATTTCGATGGAATTTTCTTATCTGAGTGGAGTCTTCTTAGATGAATTGAGGGATAAGCATCTAGTTGTTATACTTAAATAGTTAATAAAATATACTTACTATATAACTTGTTTAAATTAAAAAGAAGCAATTAGAACCAGAAGTTAAATT
>BGPR01024875.1:0-22831 GCA_013235015.1 Araneus ventricosus | reverse complement strand
AGACGGAAACTTTTTCTCCGGGCAACGCTCTTCCAGATTATTATAGAACCAATTTTTGACTCCTTGAAACCTTCATTGTTCTTAGGACATTGCTGCTCTCTGGTTGAACAGAAGGTTCTATCTGTTTTACAAAACGATTTTAAACAATCTTTCAGCTGATTTCCTCACATTATTAAATCTAGCAGAAACTCCATTCACATCCTCCTGCCCATAGAAAATTTAATATGGATGAGACTGTTATCTAAACAGTCCCCAATAGAACACCGAAGGTGATAATACCAAAAGGCAAAAAGAATGTCAGTATCCAGTCAATCGTACCACTTCCTCGACATGAACAACGAGGAGCTAAAAGGAAAAGAAAATCTAAAAAATCTGAGATCATGACTTCGTCTTCATTCAAAAATTTGTTAGAGAAAAACGAAAAGGAAAATGTAGAATTAGAGGAAGCAAGGGCCAATCGAGCTCTTAAGAAAAATAAAAATGGGGAAAAAACTAAAAAGGGAAAAGCCCAGAAAGCAAAGAAAAAACTAATTCTGAATTCTATCAAAAACACAGTTCCCTCAACAAGTTCGACAAATAATGAGGGGACAATATGCCCAGGCTGCGAACAAACATATGATGAAGATTGGATCCAGTGTATTGTATTTGTATTATATGCGACTACTACTAAATTTTCAGGGCGCGTACTCTTGGCCCCACGTCCTGCGTACTCTTACCCGCCACGTCGGGTAAGAGTACGCATTTGGCATTTTTCCCCCTTGCGTTTCGTAATATATATTTTTTTAAAGCTAAAATTTTCATTTTTTGTACCCTTCTTTCTAAGTTAATAAACTATGAGTCAGCATATTTTCGAGGCTCTAACTTTTCAATTCTCATTTTTATAACGAAAAATCCATTAGGTGCGTACTCTTACCCTCCTTTCCCTTATATGCAATTTTTTCTTCAAAATTATATTTGTTAGTTAATAATTTTAATCACGGTTTTGATTAGGTTAGTTAGAATTACATACAGTTTTGAACCAATACTCGAAGACTATATTCTGGTGGATCGCGTAATTTTGAATTTTGGCGATTGCATTTGAGCTAGCGCTTCTCTTCAAAATTCCACATCACACTAGCAGAAGTACGCCTGACCTCTATGGATTTAGCGTACACCAGGTTAGCGTTCATGATGGATGTTTGGTGGAATGGAGTCAGCTTACACCAAGTTAGTGTTCATGATGTATGTTAGGTGGGATCGAGTATTATTAAGGTGACCAACTTTTTTACAATGAAAAGGAGGACATAAAAAAAATTGAAGAAATAAAACGTCGTAAATAAAAGAAATATTTTATCCATTGAAACAATAATACAGAATGCACCATAATATGATAAATGCATAATAAATCGTTTGTAACATTTTAAATTGTAATTATGCTATCATGCCTGTTAATATAAATTTTAATAAGTACTTTACCCTTGAATGAATATTTTTTGTTAATATATCAGCTTCTGACAATATATTGGAAATATCTTAACAAGAAATATCCTTCATATTGAATTTTACGGCAAGAGCTGTAGTTAGAATATCAAGATTCAATCTCGATTTCTCACATGTCCAAAAATCATTAGCAATTGAGAAAGCCCTTTAAAATCCTACATTAGTTCCAAGGCAGCACAACGTGAAAAGTACAAGAATAATAACTTTTCACATGAAATATATTCATTTTTAAAATGGTTGAATATTTCCATCCGTCTTTTATCAATTTCAACTTGTTTATTTTCCCATTACATTAACTTTTCAGAATTTAAGTATACATTCAGTCGTCTAAGTTCAAATATCAGAAAGGAGGACATGTAGGAGGACACTTTTCGAGGCAGGACAGGACTTGTAGAAGAAGGATTGCCTTCCCTAAAGGTGGACAGTTGGTATTAAAGGTTGGTTGGATCATCTTAGTATTAAGCCCGTAGCCCTGTTAACCTGAAGCTCAGATTCTAGCACCAGCAGAACGAAATACTTGTTTTCTGAGGGGATTAAACTAGACTTACTAATTGATGAAGTATAAATATATTATTCATTTTAAAATGTGAAAAGTTAAATATATATATATATATAGTTAAATATTTTACAAACAATTAAAACTCAAATAACATTTTCAGTATATATACCTATTAAACCAATAGTTAAAATTAAATATAAATATATTGTTACCTAATTAAATAATCATACAATGAAATACATAAAGATAAATAGATTATAAACTATTACTATGAAAAAGACAGCCCAAAATTGGAATTCCAACAATCAAATGTTAATCTATCATAGGAACCGATTATGTAGCATTAAATTCAATTTTATAGGCGCCTAACCTTCTGAAAAAGCCAATTGTTGGAAAAAATCAAAAGTATAGGAGTAAATCTCCAAAATATTTCAAAAAAGAACGAGAAAATAACTAATTGTTTACCAATTCAATGTCATAACACTAATGCCAAGAGCTATATCCGAATTACATTTCCGCATTTATATTGTAAATATTATAACTAAATTAGGTTATATATACTATACTAAAATATCATTAATAAACTAAACTATAAACTTAATTTTTAAATTCATTATATTAACTTATTTTAGCATGAGAATAAACTTTAAAACATGATGCAATTTTAAAAATAAAAGGATACAGTTTTCTGAAAATAGTGCAATTTTCTAAAAATAGTGGCGCCATCTACCGATGTAGTGATGTACTAATATCTAAGTGAATTCCATAAATATGAATATTACAAAATAATTAATTCCAAAAGACTTAATTTAAAGGTGTTAAAAATTTTTTGTTAACATAAGCAAACATGAAATTAATAGGAAATCCATATCTTAAAGCATTTTCAATAAATGCATCGATATATGTTCTCTGTTTTTTACTGTCTGTGATTAAAATATTGCTTCTATGGATATAATTCAGAATATATATATATACATATATGTTTTTTTTTCCCATCTTTCATTGCCAGTGATGCGATAATAACGCAATAATTTGTAGAAGCATAATAGGCAATAGATCGATGAATGAAAACTTAAGCTGTCAGATAGTTGAAAAGACCGAAAAAAAATGTAGCATTACTGAATACTAAAGTTAGCAGCTGTTGCATGAAAACTGGATACCCCTCCATATTCAGAATTTTACTTATTATCATTTCGAACGAATTTCTGATTTTTAGATTCAGAAGACACCTGATATATTGCCTTTTTTTATTTTATCAATATTGTTCAACAGACAATACCTCGAAATTATAAGAAATAAAGGGTTACAGTTCTCAAAATACAAAATGACAATTAGTATTGGCATTTTGTATATGAAAATTTAAATAAATTGTAAAAATAATGGTGAATTCTAAAAAGCATATGAAAATTTTGATTACTCAAAATTTAAATTTTTGACATAAATGAAAATAATAAACGAATATTTTTTTTTTCAAATTCGAGAAAACGCGTCACAGTTAATCTTCGCAGAATGAATATTTTTAATTTGACATTAAACCCATATTTTACGATACTTCATATTTTGCTTTTTTTTCAAAGTATCCGTGTTGTTCTCCATTACATTTTCAGATTGTCTCACAATTTGAAATATATTATTGGGTACTTAAATAATTTATATTTAAATTTAATCAAGTGATATTATAAAACGTTATCTATGAGATATAGTAGCTAAACTTTCGCTTGTTTATCAGTTTGGAGGTATTCCTTGTTTCTCATGCACCAGAGTTATGAAAATTTGTGTAGTTGTGTGTCCTCAATGTTAATACACTATTTTATGATTTTCATAACTTAATTATGAATTACTTGGTTAATTTAATTAAATTTCGATTCTACACGCGAGCCGCCATCTTGTAGGGAATTTTAGAAAAAATGATTTCAAAATTCCACGGTACTTTTTATAATGTTTATAAATTGAATATTTAAAAGTAGAAAGTAGTTTTATAGAATTCTATTTTTTGTACCCTAATGTAAGCCTGTTTTTGAAAACTGTTTTTATTAAATTTATTATTTTTAACTTTTAAGTTCCCATTTAATTTATGAATGGCATATCATATGCTTAAAAAACTTATATGAAAAAACAGCAGTTATTCTGCTGCATATATCCATTATTTCCTTTGAAGAGCATATGTTCAGAAATCAGAGCCACAGGTATATATGATCAACAATTAACAAAATTAAGATTTTCATATCAGTGTGACGAACTTGCATAGGGATTAAGGTCTTTCAATAATATACAGTTGTGCGGCGTACCTGAAGATGACAGCAATTATGAGTCAAATCAAATCTCCCATTGATTGCGCACAACGTAACAAGAGATATTCGATATTTATTCGATTATGTATTTTTAGTAGAAAAATAAAACTGTGTTTTCAAAGGAATTTATTCTTTGCAGCTTTTAAGCTTTCATTTAATTTTTAAATGACGTATAATGTATTTAACAAAACTGATACGAAAACAACAGCAGTTATTCTTCAGTGTATATCCATCATTTACTTCGAAGAGCGTATGTTGAGAAATCAGAGCCACAGATATCTATGACCACCAACAATCAACAATGCAATTAGGATTTTCATATCAGTGTGACGAACTCGCATAGGGATTAAGGCCTTTCATTAAATATGCTCTTGTGCGGCGTACCTGAAGATGACAGCAATTATGAGTCAAATCAAATCTCCCATTGATAGCGCGCCACTTCACAAGAGATATTCGAGGCTAATGAGACAGAAAACGGGGCGACTCCCTTCTTAGTCTACGTAATTAATGGCCTGTTGATTTATCTCGGCTGAAAGGGAATTCAGCCGATAGCCTTCTAGGCAGAATTTTGGCGGGAATATTGTTCTAAAGCAACTTTATGACTTAAGTTTTCAGTATTAGGTAAACGCAATGATTTTTTTCTCTATGCTCTTATACCTGGGTAGTTGAAGCAGAAAATCTTATTTAATGATGATTTAGTGCATAGTAAATGTTTTCTAGTGTTTGCCCTTAAATGCAAGTTAAGCTCTAAGCTCGTGAAATATGGTTTTACGATCTGGTATTTCGGAATGAACATTTATTATCATGGGCAAACAAGACATTGTTTGATGTACATGGAGGATGATGTCTACAACAGCATTCATTGCTGCCATCGATTAGTTACATTTTTTTAATTTTATTTTCACGGTTTTCACCATATTTATTTCTAACTGCTTTATTTAATATTTCTAAGTACAATAGGGATGCATCGGAAATGGATAATTGATTCTGGAAGCTTTCTGTAGTTAAAATGTGTTCAATTATGGTCTGATTTACCTTTATTTCAGAAAGGCAATTGAACAATAGGCGCTTGGTGGTGTTTTAATGTTCATTGTTTGGTGAGAAGTCGATGGTGTTGTTGATGATTGCTTTTTCATTAGAAATTTCACATTTTTCTGAGTTTTCAATAATGACTAGCTGCATGACCCGGCGTTGCACGGGCAATCTTGAATAATGGGATATTCCCGGGCGGAGAGAAGTGAGATCACGTGAGGCCTTCGGATCCATATTTTTTCATATGCCCGGCTCCGTTTTTTTTCAACAAATATTGTCACTTACTTTCTCCAAGAAATGTAAATATTCTTTGAAATCTAGTCTTTTTGTTACTAATTTTCATATGCCCGCCTCCAATTTATTTTTTTACATATATTGTCGCTAACGTAAACGTTACGTTCCCCCCAAAACGTATTCTCTTTTCTTTGTTCTTCTGTTTCTTCGGCTTTCTCTCCTGCCCACGTTGTGCCATGTCTGACAATCGGCTATTTCTTTATTCTTCTGTTTCTTCCGCTCTGCTGTCCTGGCCACGTTGTGCCATAGTTGACAATCGGCGACTTCTTTCTTCTTCAGTTTCAACAACTCTCCTTTCACGTTTTCTAATTGCCTCCCGTCTACTGGCAACATCCCCTGTAATTCCTCTTTTTCTTTTAGGCGGAAAAAGCGAAAATTGAACAAAGCAAAAATAGTAACTTCCAAATATCAGCATAAAATAGAAGCTTCTACAAATATTTAAACTTGATCAAATCAATGAATAATGATTAAAATCACTAACATAACTAATCTACATCTTTCGGCACATAACTTTACAGAAACAAAACACCCTTTTTAATTTCGTTAAGATGATTTTGTTGGACGTTATATCACGGGATAAAAAAAAAGAATTTATACACTTTCAACAATACATTTTTTTTATTTCTGTCAGCGTCACTTTTTTATTGTTGTTGTAACAATGTTCTTAAAAGTAAACGACTTCAACAATAAAATCAATTTTGAATTGCGCTGTAACAATGAAAAGTATTGTTATAAAGTATCCAAAACAATGAAAAGCATTGTTGTCAATTAGTTTTTAATTAATATCTTTTTCACTAATTAAAATTTCGGAATATAAATGGCCGAAACGGCTTCCCTGGATTATTCCCCATCTTTTGGTACTTTCCGCGTGCTTCTCCGTTCGGCGGTTCGTGAGAAGATAGAAGGACATACATACATACATACGTTTGTTTACCTTCGAATTTTAATAGAGTAGATACATTGATAATGTATAACGTCTCATATTTGTTTCTTGAAGTATGCTGGAGTCAAAATGTATTTAGTGATATTCATATCTATCTTCATTTCGAAAATGCATATTCATGAGAAGAAAGTTTCATGGATATATTTCAATATCGGTCAGTAGTTGAATAACACTGTGACAACTCCATGGCATTGGTGATCCCTACTTGATTAGAAATTTCACATTTTTCTGAGTTTGCAATAATGATGCATAGATAATGTATAACGTCTCATATTTGTTTCTTGAAGTATGCTGGAATCGAAATGTGTTTAGTGATATTCATATGTGTCTTCATTTCCGAAATGCATATTCATCAGAAGAAAGTTTCATGAATATATTTCAATATCGGTCAGTAGTTGGATAATACTGCGACAACTCGATGGCAGTGATGATTCATACTTAATTAGAAATTTCACAGTTTTGTACAAATTGGTTACCAATTTCTTAGCAAAGTCCTTGCGAATGAACTTCGCTGTATTGCATGAGATTTAGTTACAGTTTCTATATAAGCTATTTCTATACAAGCAGTTCAATTTTACATTACAATGCCCTTACACTTTTAGGAAAAAAGTAGCACTAAGTAATGAAAAAAATGCTTATGAAATAATTACAAAAAATGATTCTCTACTAATAATAAAGGAGAATGTGTGTATGTCTGTGTGTGTATGTTGGTACTCTACAGGGTAGACCACTGGAGCTAGAGCTACAAAATTTGGTGTAAATATACTCTGGACGGTGGGAATGTGCACTTAGGAGCGCTTTTTTAAAATTATAATTAGAATTTTAATTAATTAAAAATTAAGCAAAAGTTTCGCGTTCTTCTTTAATAACTTTCGAAAATATTACATCACAAAAATAATTTTTATGCCATATAAAAGCGCAAAAAATTACCGTTTCATTGATATCAATCAAGTTGCTGTACAATTTTTTCTCTAATTTTAATTAATTTTTAAAAACAATTTTTGGCATAATTAACAACAATAATTTTCATTTTTGCAACGCAATTCAAATCATTTTCATTGTTTAAACAAACATTTATTTGCGTGTTTCTCTATCATTGTTTAAAGCTAAGGTAATATCTTAATGCTTAATGCTATGTTTTAATCAGCGTATTTTCATCCAGCTAACATGCGGCTGATAGTAAAATTTGCCGCGCCATTTTAAAGTTAAAATCAAATGCATATTTTGCAAGAGGAATAAGAGTGAAGTTGATGCCGACAATATGCAATTTGATGTTGCATGACACAGCCAGTCACTTGGCTCTATTAGGGACGTTCAAGCAGACAACAAACAGAACAGGTGCAAAGCTACTGAAAGAACATGGGTTAAATGTATATCACAAGTTGAAATTTAAAATTGTTAAAGAGGAACAGGAGGTTAAGTATGGATATCAAATTATGCATAAGATATTCAATTGAAATTATATTCCAGGCGAATAAGCTGGTTGCCGAAGGCAGCTAGTATAAAATAATGACAAAAATATTTATAAAGTAATGAAAAAATCTACTTTCTAATTTAGAGAAAAAATAACGAGATTTATGAAAGTGCAGTTTCTATAAGCGAAACGATATGGATGAAAACGATGTCTTTTAATACTTTTTATAATGAATGGAAATTAAAAAATGACCGAAGCAGTATATTTCCTACAGATACTTCACTCATTTGCTACGAGTTCTTGAATATTTGCGTACTTCTGAACTTCAAGCCAGACATTTTAATGCGTTTTATTGCTTTTTAACAGCAGCATATCTCTGTTTATAAATCTGAATTTTAAATAGTCTTTTTCAGAATTTACATGCTTCGTTTTCTGATTAATATATTCTCTCTTGAAAACACATACTTAAATACGAGTCTGAAATCCAACTTTTTGTCTTTCTGTTTTGTAATCTGCATAAACCAATTGCTAGTATCAAGCAAAACTAACTTTTGAATAATTCATCGAAAGCACTGATTTAGTTGTTATATTCCTTACCAAATTTTATGCAATTTACATATTTGTTAAATTCTAACAGATATTTATTTTGCGGTTGAATATATTCCCTGGTTTCTTCTTTGTGTCAATATAAACTGACGCATCTAAATTTTAATGAGCTTCTTTTTTCTTTCAAGATACATTTTTCTTAAGTTTAGATGATTGTATTAATATTTTTCAGAATAATTTAATCTGAATTCTTTTCAAAATGTGAGCAGTGATATAGTTTTTGACAGAATTCTTGAAAATAATCTACCGTAGAGTGATTTTTAGCATTAATTATTTGATTTTATTCTGATTCTGAATCCATAATAAAACTAATGGTCACCAAAGTGCATGTCAATTTTGTTAAAATGAAATATTTGATGTATATTTTCAGAAAAGATACCAGAAAAAAGGCTAAAATTTATTATTGCATTTCTATTCTTTACAAAAATTAGTGAAAATCTTTCACATTTTTGTTTCGAATTTATGTATACTGATTTTCGGAAGCTATCATTGAGGAAATCTATAGTTTGATACCATAACACTGATTAATAGATAAAATAAAATATAACCGGTTAATAGGGACTAATTAATGGTAAATGTTACTCGTCTATTATCAGAAATAATCATTTATTGATCACCTTCTTTCATCCAACATTAGTATGCTATTCAATTGGGGTATAAGTTAATCGGATGAAATGCAAGTTTGTTATTCTTTGGCACGAGCATCAATTGCTCATTCGGGATATTAAAGGTGCACTTACTACAGAGAAACTGACACATGAGTTGACACATGATGACTGGTTCGATCTGGGATTCTAGTACTGTAAGGTAACGAGTGAGCGAAGTTTGTTCTTATTGTTTATTTTATGTTGAAAAAGGTGAAGAAGAAGAAAATCAGCTGCATGTTTCTAATGGAAATGCTGATGCATGACACATGCATGAATGCATGCACAAACTCATTCAAAGAAAGCAAAGAACTAAGAAATACTCCGAGATAATCGAATTAACCAAGCATGGAATCCATTCTCGTCCATTTTTTCAAGGGCTAAGGACTATATTCGAAATGGATTCAAAATATTTGGGAAATTTCCCAAATATTTTGTTTAATTCGTTTATCTCAGAATATTCCTTAGTTCCTTGCTTTCTTGAATGATTTTGATACATTGTATTTTTGTATGAAGCTGCAATTGCGCGCTACTGAAACATTGCATAATTTTTATTAAATTTTATGGTTTAAATTTTGTTGTTTCTGTTTAAAGTTTATGTTAAATTTATCTTAAATTTATTCTACTTTTTTAGTTAATTGTTTTTAAGTTGCATGCACAAATATATGAAGGTTGTTTCTGAACATTCACCAATCGGTATTTCTTAAAAGATGGCTGCTCTAAAACCCACCACGCCTTGTCTACCCAACAGGGTGAAAGGCCTAAAATTTTTTAGGCCTAGAGAAAGATAGCACAAATTTCGAAAGTATTTCAGACTGAATATAGTGGACTCTAAATACATCCTCGATCTCATAAAAAAAAACTCATACAAGAAATCGCTCTCAGATACGAGCCCTATAACTGTAGACGAAAAACTAACTGTAACACTGAGTTAGGGAAAGGGGAAAAAGCGCCGTAAAATGCATTAACGATTTTGTAATAACTAACACAGCTTGAAAAAAAATCCGGTAAATATAAAAACAGTATGAAATGCTCACTGAACACAATACTGAAGTGATTCGTATGTTTCTATAGCGGTGGACATCGTAAATGCAAAATGCCTTTCCTTCGGAATCTCCCTAAAGCAGGCCATTCATATCTCTTCCAAAATGAAAATTTTGGAGCACGGGAAGTAAAAACAATCGTCAAGGTCGAAAACCTATGGAAAATAGCGTAGCGGCTCGGAAAACCTGGATTTCCAACCAAATCAAATTCCAGCACTGCCGATTCTAAGGTGGCGACCCTGATGCGAGGGTAGCGACACAACAAACGATTTGACTAGAATGGAACCCGGCGACGAGGCTACCCAATCGGAAGTCAGCTGAGTGAGGGGAAATCGGGGGGAGCGAAGAGTGGTGGTATCGCACTTTGGAGCTTCAAATGAATGACGTGCATGATTTTTCGACTTGAACGGGTGCGAAAAAAACCAGTGTTGGGACAAATGGAATGGATTAGACTACAGATGAATTGTCGGCTTAATAGCACAAGATAATCTACGACATTGTTACGATATTTTCACGATATTGCATGGCATTCAGAATATCGAATACTGCCGTAGATATATTGTACAATATTTTGTGCTAATAGTGATTCACTGCTGCTCTTCGTTCCTGCGGATATATTAGTCTCGAACTTGTTCGGCCGCTTTTCTCTACTAGCCCTAGCGGTGAGAGTAGTGAGCTGACGCTTCATGGGAAACTGTCCCATTAGCAATTTCATTGTAACAGTGCTCTTTGTCAAACGCATATGTCGGCCGAAATGTACCCACGCTGCTTAAAAATATCTGCAGTTATTCCTATTCAAGGGCTGTTCGGACTAATACAAATTTCACTTCAGCTAGCTTACCATCTCTTTCTATAAATTTATCCACTATAAATTAAAGAAACAGCTAAAATGTGTAATATTTTAATGCAAAAAATTTTGAATCTCCTATAAATACTACAGTTATTGATTCTGTTTATTTAATTCTATGCACGAATTTCCGCTAATAGAATCACACTTCACGAGCAATAAAAGATGAAGCGGAACAAGTGCTTATGCATATATTTCTGAATTATCAGTATTCAGAGGAGTGGATTCTGTATACAGAAGAATATCTACATCAATTTAATAATTATGTTTAATAATTGATAGTCTGAGAGATCAGAAATACAACAGAAAAAATTATAAATTTTTTTTTTCTAATGAACGATCAGAATACATATAGGGAATTAAATTAAATTTTGTTATTATTATCTCGCTTTTTTCATTAAAAAAAGCAAAGGATCTTTTGAAAAGAAAGAGTTTTTTCATTCTACTTATAAAAAAAAAATTTCTATGTTTCGTAATTAGTGTAGATAATAGTTTATCAATTACGGTACCTATAGCTGAAGCAATTTTTATTTTACTTATAACTAACTAATGCAGCGTTAAAGAAATATGAACCGTGAAGTAATATGTGTCGTGTAGCTGCAAAACTGGCCATATCCATTTTTCAAAAACACGCTTTTTTCAAAGATTTTAAGTCCATTCGACCTTCTTAATACCATGCCACCATAAATTGCTTGCTGAAACGCTTCCTAAGCCATTCACATTATTTTTTAAATCTAATTTTGGCGTGATGTGACAGAAATTCTACTTCTCCTAATTTTTTTTCTTTTTTGGAGATGGCCAGTTTTGCAGCAAGGCTTTTCTTAAAGGAGTTTAATTAGATTAATTTAGTAATAAATCATTATAACAAGGGATCATGAAGGATTTTCCTTGCTATAGAGAAAATAAAGCATACAGATAGAAATACAAATCGTAGTGTAATTTATAGGGCATCTCTTCGTCGTCATTGAATTTGCATAGATTAGCGTAAATAAGCCCCTTAGTGACACATATATGGAATAAGCATATACTGGACAGAAATACTAAACACATTGTAATTTATAAAGCATTGTTTTCATCGGCAAGAATTTGCCTAGATTAATATAAATAAGCTCCCTTATTAATTATGTAGGGTAAATAGGATATACTGGACAGAAAAACAAAAAATACAAATCGTAGAGTAACTTATGAGCATTTCTTCATCGTCAGGTAATTTTGCTTAAAGAAGAATAATACGTTCCCTCACTACCTTGATACTGAAAATAGGATATGATGATAGAAAATAGGACAACTCGTCAATGTACTGTTTTTCATTCCAGATCTATACGCGTTTGACAAAATAAGCGAAGTTTATTCTTCAAGGGAGACAAGGAAGCTGAAACACGAATGAAGCAGTAACAAAATGTTCCATCTCCATACTAATAGATGATTTAAACGCCACACTTTTCCAATAAATGACATAAGAAAATAGATGTTGCTCTTCAACTCCTTTCCAACGATTCGTAAATATTTTAAATAAAAATGATATTTTCAAATAAACATTCTATCATCCCCTTTCAAGAATGAAACACCCTTCGAGTCATTCACTTCACGCTGACGTACTGGTGTAGAGACCGCGGTGGCCTAACGGCAAGGTTTCGACCTCGGGACCGGAGGGTCGCAGGCTCGCAACCCGATTCCACTGAAGATCCGCCGTGTATAGGATCTGTTACACGCTAAATCATACGTAGTGGCCAAACGTTGGTGTGGCTCGGAAGCTTGGAGAGGGGGTGCTAGCTCAGGTGTCGTCCTCGTCATCTGACCACGGTTGAAAATTACGAGGTCCGTCCCTAAATAGCCCTCGTGTTGCTTTAAAACGGGGCGTTAATATAACCTAACCTGACGTACTGGTGTATAACGAAGTAACCACTTCTCGTAACTTATACCCTGAAAGTCCATCCCTCAAAGTGAATCCCTGATTGGTACCCTGAAATGGCTCCGTAATAAGGTCCGACACTAGTACGGAAAATAGGATATAATGGATAGAAAATAGGACAGCTTATCGATGTACTGCTTTTTTACACCAGATCTGCATGTATTTGACAAAATAAACGAAGTTTATACTTAAAGGGAGACAATCAAGCTAAAACACCAATATGTATATACAGAATATCCTTTCTAGGACATAACAAAATGTTCATCTCCATACTGATAGATGATTTGAAAACCAGATTTTTCCAATAAGTTCAAAGGTATCCTAAGTTAAATAGATTTTGCTCTTCAACTCCTTGCCATCGGCTCGTATTTATTTTAAAGAAAAGTGATACTTTCAGATAAATATTCGACCATCTCCTTTCACGGATGAAACCCCCTGCGAGTCATTCCCTTCACGTTTACGTACTGGTCTATAACCGAGTAACCACTTCTCGTATCTTATGCCCTGAAAGTCCATCCTTATAATGGCTCCGTAATAGGGTGGGTTGTTTTCTGTAACTGCAAAACGCTCGGACGTAATCTAAAGAGGGAATGTTCTGATAAAATGGATTGTAGCAAAACACAGGAGACAATAGATTGCTACTCTTATTTTTTTTATTTCTTTCGAGAAGTTAGGAAACAAAACTTACAACGTTATTTCCGATGTTTTTGTTGTTTTTTTTTCATTGATCTTGGGTTTTCGCTCCCAGGTGGAAACGCTGCTATTTTTCCGTGACTCGATTTCAGATTCTGATCTGGAAAAGAATTTAAAAGACGGAAATTCTTGGTCTTTCGAGGGATTTAGGTTTTCTTGAAACGGCAGCACTAAATTGTTTCCTAAGTTTTGTTTATTACTGATTGATCAGGTTTTTTAGTGCTTTTGGGCATTTAAGTGAGAAGTTGAAATGAATGCATAAAATACTCGTCATAATATGCAATTTATGTAAGGCGCGTCTCAAATTCAATAAAGTTTTTTTTAATCCACCTTATAATCATATTCCATCGATAAGAAATATTTTAACAGAGTATTCGTTTCTGACATTACATACTAGCAGAGTCAGTTTAATTAATTTTTTTATGTAGAAAAAAATGCTAATCAGAATTCCTGCATAAAATTGAATACAAACATATATTTGAAGATTTTTTTGTGATTATATTGATTTTGTTCTAATAAAATATTTTTATATAACTGAATTTTATATAATAAACCCACAATATATTTTAATTTGTTTCCAAAACAAAATCCTACAGTTAATAAAGTTATTCTATAAAAGGAGCAAATTCTAAAAGAGCGATTCTCAACCTGTGAGATGCGCCCGCTATGGGGCACCTAACACTAAAGATAACACTAAACACTAAAGATAACACTAAACACTAAAGATAACACTAAATGTCAGATGACACTAAATCAGATAACACTAACTCAGGGGGGCAGATAACACTAAATGTGCGAGAATATCGAAAAGAAAATATTATTAAAAAATTGATTAATTTACTGAAAGGAAATTAAAACAAAGTACATTCTGACATAGTAAAAAATAAAATACACACTTACAGTGATATAATACACTTACAAATAAGATTGTATCAGTACTGAACAATGCATTATTGTTGTACATATGGTTATTGTATGAGAGGGGGCGATGAAAATTATGATTGAAAATTGGGTCTCAAATGCTGAAAGGTTGAGAAACACTGTTCTAAAATGTAATTAATGAGGTAGATCCAAATATACTCCACAAAAGTTGCATTGGAAGTGAAGTCATCAAACCGAATCTCATCTATGGCTTATGATGTATCGTATTAACTCATTTTCAAAACAATCAAATATGGTTAATAAATTAATCTGGTTAGCGATATCTATACTTATAAAAGGCAATGTTTGTGTGTGTGTGTGTGTGCGTGTTTGTCTGCGATGTCCAGACGAATCTATCGCACTTACAGCCATGAAATTTGGCACACAGGTAGTCGTAATGGTGACTGAATGCACCTCGAAGCCGAAATTTTAAATTTTAATCTAGAATTTTTTTTATTTAATGTTTTGTGTTGTTTTGGTTGATTTTTCGCACTAATTTCTCAATAGAATAGTTACGAATAAGTTTACGATAAAAATATATACACCATCGGAAAGAGCACGCGATTTCCGTTCTAATGAAGTTAGTTTTGAATTTCTAACGTAATTTACTGAATTTTGAGAATTTTTTTAAAAATTGTCACTTTCTCCTTATATTTTTAACTGTCAATGTTTTTTCCATCGCATCCAACGTTCTAATAAACCTATGATTTTCAGTTTTTTTATGGTAACAACAGAGGTATTTATCTCTCATTTAAAACAAGAACGGTTAAAATATCTTTGTCCGTTCGTTCTTAATAATTTTTTTTCTTAAAGGGTTAAAAAAATTCTTTTCGAATGAAGTTCTTTCTCCGGAACGGTGAGTTTCTCCCTGGCTACGGCTAGCGCCATCTGTTGGAATTATTCTCTCCTCAATTTTTAGCATGTTTTGCTAGGAATAATTTGAAATCATTTCGTTGGACGCAAGGGTTTAGTCGTAAATTAAGCAGTGCTGGAAGATTCTGACATGGGTGATAAGTTGGCTTTGCTGAATTATGAGAGAATTTTTTTCGTGATGAGCTAAAAGAGTTTCTTTACCATCTGCGTAAAATGTGCCATAGCTTTTCACGCAAGCTCCAGGGGGGTGACGAAGGGGGTACTGTCGTGACCTTGAAACGTCACGGTATTGTGGTTTGAGACTGTATTACATCA
Source organism: Araneus ventricosus (assembly GCA_013235015.1). Classification (NCBI taxonomy): domain Eukaryota; kingdom Metazoa; phylum Arthropoda; class Arachnida; order Araneae; family Araneidae; genus Araneus; species Araneus ventricosus. The sequence goes on along the minus strand of BGPR01024875.1, from coordinate 7,025 downwards.
GCATAACTTAGATACACCATTGCTGTATATTAAAGATTTTCACGTTGCAATTTTTTTTTATTATTGTTTTGGAATAACGTACTCTGTACTGCTTTTCTACATGTCATTATCGCGGGAAAATCAATGTGTATCTTTTGTTTTGATTTTGTTTCAAAACTTTTTCGTGTCATTGTGGGCGATTTTTTTTTTCATGTTTTTGAAGTCCTGATTCCACGGGCAACGCCGTGCGCGTTCTGCTAGTAATTTATAAAACGCAAATTTTACGTTACATAAACATATTCAACAAACTTTAGACAAGGAATAAAATATTCTATAGCGAACCTTCTCTGTTGTTGATTTCAAATTATTTCTGAAACTGATGTTGTCCAAAAATGATTACATAGTAACACATACTCCAAAAATTTAAACTATAGACAAACATGAGTAGCAAAATTTGCATTAGAATTGAAGAATTTTATGCAAAACGTCTGTATAAATTGAATCGTTTATTCCACATTATTTATAAAATGAACTAATTCAATTAATAAAAGATTTCGGTAAATGGGACAAATTTTGAAATTAAAGAATAATCAATGCTGAAACATGAGCAGCAGAATTCATTTAAGGAAGGAGGTGTTTTTAACCAAATTATCATTTACATCTGGGTCATTTTTGATCAAAACGTGGTATTATAGTTCATAAAATAATTTGATAAAAATCAATGTGATGAGTAGAAATCCTAAAACTGAAAAATTTAGTTAGATAAAAATTTTAACATTTAGATAAAAAAAACATACACAAAATATTTACATTTAGCATACTCTATCTCACATTCTTTCTAAAACAGACTAATGTGGTAAATTGTCCTAAAACAAAAACGATAATCTAAAGTGAAACATACACATGTTAAATAAGTAAGTATGCCAAATCGCCTCTGCATTTACAGTACTTAAATTCATCTCACTTCTGATACAATCTAATATTGCTCATAAAGTAATTTGACAGATGGCAAAAAACCAAAAACACAAATTTTACAATTTAGATCCAAATAGCAGAAACAAAATTTAGATTTGAATTGCAGCATTTTATACGAAATCTTTCGACGTCTAGAAGACTTGACTTCATATCGCTTTTAAGATAAAACTATAACGGTTAGTAAAGCGATTGGACAAACGGTTCAGAATTCAAAACGCACAAGATGACCTAGACCGAAACATAAACAGCAAAATTCAGATTAGAATTAGAGTATTTTGTACTAAACTGTCTCTGTATTTAGTGTACTTCAATTCATCACACTACTGAAACAAAATAATATTGTTCGTAAAATAATTTGATAAATTGTAAAAAATATCAAAACAGGTTTTACAATTTAGATCCAAATAGCAGAAGCAAAATTTAGGTTTGACTTTCAGCATTTTATACAAAATCTTTCTACATTTAGAATTCTTGATCGCATATCGCTTCTAAGATAAGACTATAACTTTTAATAAAGCGATTCGACAAAAGGTTCAGATTTCAAAACTCAAAAGATGACCTAGACCGAGAAATCAACAGCAAAATTCAGATTAGAAATAGAGCATTTTATGCCGAACCGCCTCAACGGTGTAGAATGGCTGTTGAGAACAATGTGTGTTAATCGATGAGGCTTTAAGGTGGCGAAAAATCGATAATCCTTCCCCTTTTATTTGGTGAAGGTAAAGCACTCTAACTCCTTCACATCTGAGAGGATTAGGAGATAAGTGGAAGCACCGGGGACAGAAAGCGATTTTTTATCCACTCAAAAATCCCGCATGAAAAGTGGAGGAAAATGGCTTAAGATTATCCTTTGTTTCGATCGAGAAGTTTTGACGGGGAAAGATCGGCGGTTTCATTAACATATCTTCGGTATACAGCTAAAAATGAGCAAGTCAAAACACTAAGAAAGATGAGCTCCTGTGTTCTTTTAGTTTTAAAATGTCGTCTCGGTAACAGAAAAAATTGGACATATCAACATACGTGCAGTATATAGTGTATATTGACGATATAATGAAATCTGTGATTTTTTCTGTTGCAGAGATGGCATTTTAAAACAACAGGATCACATTATCTTACTTTTTTTCTCCTTTCGACTTGATCATTTTTAACCCTCTGATTCCTAAGACCATTGGAATAAAGGAACCTCAAAATACGGGAACGCCCGAGCTCCTCTATCAAAAATAAGGAAAATTCACTCCCCCTCAAAAACCACAATGACAGCTGGCACTGTCCGAATTCTAAGACTGATCTCCTTTTCCCCAAACACATCTGTGAGAGCCATTTTAACGAAGAAAGCATGCGCAACGGGAGTGAAATCTACCACACTTAACGAAAGGGGGTGGAAATTTTAAAATGATATTCGGACGGCCGCCGTCCTTTGCTTGAAGGGACGTTTCGGACCTTCCCATATCGATAGAGTTAAGCAAATTAATTGAACCTATTGGTATATCATCTGCCCCTTAAGGCTGGACATTCGTGAGCACTCCTCTCCACGCAAATTCGGCCACTTCACTCCAAATATGGTCGTCAGTGCGAAAAAACCGGTGAGAATTGAAGCGGCGTGATCAAAAATTTGAATTTCAAACTTCTGTTGATATGCAAGCTCTCCATTTGGTTTGCCAAACCATAAATGCTGAAATGCGTTTCGGACGGCTATCGTCTTTTCCTTGAAGGGACGTATGGGACGGTCCCGTATCGATAGAGTTAAAATGGTTACTTTTATCATGACTAGCACTTTTAGATTCGTAGATAGATAGGAAACTAGATGCGCAGTGGATTTTATGTTAATAGGTTGAAAATGAGACACAAAGCTGCATTTTGAAAAACATATTTACAATAGAACACATTTTTCATACTCGTCAATAGGTTAAAAATTACAAGCAAAGTAAGTCGGATAATGGAACATGGAAAAACTGTCATGGGTGATTTCATGTTAAAATTAAAAATACCAGAATTACTTGCAATGCGAAAAATTAATTAAGCTATTAATCATTTCCGTAATTATCCTTTGTTTCCATCGAGAAGTTTGGGCAGGGAAACATTGAAGGTTTCATTAATATATCTCTGGTGTAAAGCTAAAAGTGAACAAGTTAAAAGAAAAATGAATTTTAGTATGCATATCAATATATGTGTAGCATATAATGTATACTGAAGTCATATTGGTATGCGTAATTTTTCCAGTTACATTTTAAAACAATAAGAACACATTAACTCACTTTTCCCTTGATTTAGTCACTTTTATCTGTATACCGACGAGATTAGAAAAATATTTTTAGTTATGTATGTTAGAAACACGTAAAAATATTTTGTAAATAGAGCATTTAATATAGATGGGTTAACAGAATGAAAGCGAAAGACAATGCGTAATTTTCAACTAAGAAAATATTAAATGGATATATTTTACATGGTTTATACGTTGAAAATGAGGTGCAAATTTTAGTTTACTTATATTAATATCCCTTTTTGAAACAACACGAGGGCTATTTTGGAAGGGCCTCGTATATTTCGAACCTCGGTCAGATGACGGGGACACATGCGATGGCACTCCAAACTTCTGCACCACACTGGCGGGAGGTCGTTTGACCCCCTACGTATGATTTAGCGTGGAACGGGAACTCTACACAAAGGATCTTCAGTGGAATCGGGTTTCGAACCCCGTCTCCAAAGCCGACACTTTACCACTAGGCCCCCGCGGCCACGAGGTGGAAACTTGAATTTTCAAAGAAAAGTACATTTAATATAGAGAACGTTTCAAAGATGAATAAATAGATTGGAAACAAGATATAAAGTGGGTCGTGTTTTAATGAAAGTTGAAGATTAAATGCAAACAAGAATTTTCAAAATAAAGTTTTATTTAATGTATGTCTTTACATAAGAGTTAATAGGTTAAAAATGAGACGAAAAAATTGGATTTTTTGACGAGAAGTAAATTCAATGTAGAACACGTTTTGCAGATGGATAGTTAGATTGAAAACCAGATGCGAAGTGGATCCTGTGCTGAGGTTGAAAAGCAGATGTAAAGTGCGATTTTCGATGAAAAGTAAAATTGTTATGGAACATGTTTTTCGTAAAGGACAATAGAAGCAAAGCGGGTCTAATAAGGAAACACTGAAAAGAGGTCATGTGACTTCATGTTAAAATTAACCCTTTGAGGTCGTATATCTACTCTTAGCCACGAAAGCTTTTTCCCCGTTCCAGCCGTATGTCTTCTTTCAGCTACCACAGTAAAGAAAGATACTGATCTTATATTATGCTACATAGAATTTGAAATAATATTTTACTAATTGCTTTTACGTATAATTACGCTTTTTTGTTTCTTAAAATATTTTTAAAATAATACTCTCAAATGGCAAAAAGAAAGTTACCGAAAGAAGTGTAACGTGAAATTGAAAGTAGCATATGGAGGGCGGAAGACGCCAAGCTAATCATTTTTGCAACACATGTTCTCGAAAACCAGGGCTACATATTGGAGACTGCTTTGAAAGATACCACACTGTGAAAAAATAAAAATTATAATTTTTACATAAAATTAAAGCATATTATTGTGTTACATATATCTAAAGTGTAAAAATGCGTTAATAATTTTCCTTCATAATATTGCATATTATGTATTACTGTTCATTCAATGAGAATTAATTCCGACCAACATGACACCTGTGTATAAACCTTATACGACCGCAAAGGTTAAAAATATCAGAATTGTTTGCATTACAGAAGGTAAATTGAACTATTAAAGTTTGTATAAATTTTTTGCATAATTACCAAAAAGCAAGTTTGGCGAAAGCATAAATTCAGTAAAAAGTAAGTCAAGAAAAATAAAGACTTTTCCATTTTAATTTAAAAAAGGAGCTAAGTTATCATCTTGAGTAATGACACTTAAGTGCTGTTAATTAAATTTTTTATAACATATTTATTCCGATTCATTGCACTGAAAATTTACTTTCATGAATTATTAATACAGTATTCTGAGGTGCTGAAATATTGTAAAGCATAGATACAAGAAATTGCTTGATTTTATGATTCTGCTTCTTTTTTACCTCACTGTTCTGAATATTTATTAAATAATCGTTGTTAAAAACATATTAAAAGGTCTCAATTCGTTGGATTTAATTGACCACACGCTGGACGCAACTATGCAATTGTAAACTAACCACCAAATTATAACTTTGAGAAAATTGTTTTCGCAAAAATTTACAGAAAAAATTCGAAAACTGCTCATTTCCAATTTTTTTTATTAGAGAGTTAATTAAGTTTAGTGTTACGGATTTGCGTTGTAACATTAGATTGCCGTTGTTAAATTTATTATTTGGCAATAATAAATCTAAATCTATAGCATGGTAGTTGGCTCCGAACAGTTTAAATATGTTCGATTGTTAACAACGATAAAATTCATAGAAAATTCTTTTCATCCTTATCTCTTTGTTTCTGCTGTGCTTCTCAAATATCTAAAGATGATACTTTTCATATTACCCATTACTGTCAACGTAAATAAGAGGCTAACATTTATTTGAAGCACATGGTGCATTAAATGGCACCATGAGTCGGCGACTATTCTCTGGGAAGCTTTTAAAACGTCGTTCTTGTGATTCGCTTAGTGACAGACTAATTAGTATGCATACACATTAAAATAAGAACGGTTTTTCTATTATGTGCTGAAAGACACAATGACATTTTTTTGAACTTTCTTAAAGTACCATTTACCATATAATCCATCGTATCAATGAGCCTAGGAAATAAATAAATAATCAAAACACATATTAGTATTGCCGATAACGTATGCATTAAATGACAAGTTGACGAAAATGATCTGGGAAGCTTCTAAAACGTCGTTCTTGTGATTCGCTTAGTGACAGACTAATTAGTAAGCGTACACATTAAATAAATAGCGTTTTTTTCAATAAAGGCTGCGATTCGGTGTTGAGAGACACAATGGTAATTTTTGAACTTTCTTAAAGTATCATCTACCATATAATCCTTCGCACCAATGAGCCTAGGAAATAAATAAATAATCAAAATACACATTAATATTGCCGACAGCGTGTAGTTTTTCTCTTGCTTCTCAGTAAAATCTTTCTTTTTTTTTAATCCTAAATTTTATGGAGTTGATAATCTTGAAAGTAATATTCTTATGGCAAAAAAGTTTCAAGGGTTGTTTTAACTATAAATTTAATAATTTTATGTATTATAATAGAGAATAATTCAATAATTACAGATATTTTTTAAAGCATCGTAGTTTTAAAAATTATATGACAATAAATTTTATCTCTGAATAAGTAAAGTCAGGATATTTACAATACCAATTGTACGAAATTCTCTAATAATATTTACTTCAAAATGCAATATCCCAATATTATTCGTTTAAAGAAAAAAAATTATGGTGTGCTTAAAATTATGGTTTGTCCACCCGCCAGTTTTTGTTTGGTTGTCAGATTAAAATTAAAAATTTTTAAAATCATTTATAAATCAACAAATGTTTGTAAATAATATTAATTATAATTGTCCTAATTAAAATTTTTAGGTACTAATTTGTTAATCATGAGCATACCGAAAAGAGCTTCATTCAGCTAAACCAAGACGTTTATTGATTCAATTTTAAAATATTATGCATGTCTTAAAATTTTTTAGTCATCATAATATACAAAACACTAATAAAACTTTAAAACAAGCTTTAAAAATCTGAACTTCTTTTCTGCCCAAATATAAAATACGCTGATTTGAATTACTTTTATGAAGTATAAATCACATCGAAAACCCAATGAATAGAAAACCGATCTCAAAATATTTTTATTTGATTTGTGAAGAATTCAGTTTAAAAGATCTTTTATCTTTCCCAATTTCCGTCGCTCTGTAAAATAAAATATATTAAAAATAATGTGTCGAAAATTTGCCATTTTTCATTATCTATGCTAACTTTATTGTCAGACTTCTTTGCATGCCTAATTACATGCAAACGAAAACAACATCTCTTTTTTTAACACATTCATCTATATGAGAGCATTTAATACATTTATTTTCATTCATATTTAGAGATA
>BGPR01024874.1:3069-22831 GCA_013235015.1 Araneus ventricosus | reverse complement strand
AAAAAAAATGGTGCAATAATCGAAACTAGACTCCTGCTAAACGATGCGGCAGCACTCGATTCAGAATGCTCTGCGCTTTTCTTATCAAATTTATTGGGAGGGAGGAACTTCTCTTACGTGGATAAGATATCAGCATCGCTTTACCAGAATACGTGTACACAATGACCTACAAACTCCACAGGCGCTGATAACAGCAAACACCGCCGGCTGGTCTATTTCTTCTATTTTCTTCAGTGAAATAGAACTATTATTTTCCCCTTCTGAAAGTTAGGCATTAACCAGTTTAATTTATTCAAAAAAATTCAACTTCCGAAATGAGCAACGAAGCAGCAGCTAATGGTTCATCTTCAGAAGGAGAACTAGATGACTTGGACTGCTTGAACTTCCCCGGTGATGTGGACTGGTCATCTACACTGGTTCTCAGATGTGACCCAAAAGGTGCACCTTACAACATGAGTGATGTGGTCAATGCCCTGTTCCACGTGGTTCGCCGTAATGAAGTGTTTAACCTAGGACCAACATTCCTGAGTCATGCTTATACGCTAAGCTTCAAGACTACTTTTGCCATGGAAAATTTTGTTAAGTTCACGAGGAATCCTAGATTCAAGGGTATCAAGGTTAAAGGCCAAACCTGTTCTTTGGTTCGTGTGCCTTCAAAGTGTGTGACCGTAAAAGTTCGCAACATCCCTCTTGAAGTGGACAGTGTCCACATAGTGTCTATCCTTAAACAGTATGGAACTGTAGTCAAGACGGAATTAATCAAGAGCAACTTCAGAGGTTGGTTCCATGTGTACACCAATGAGCGAAAGTTTGACCTGTTTCTTAAAAGTAACGTTCAAGTGTCCGATTTGCCTTATGGAATCGAAGTGAAAGGATTGTATGGGGGTGTTTCCGTCGAAGAACGAAATCCTAAGTGCCTTGAGTGTTTTTATTCGGGACATAAAGGTGATGTGTGTGAATATCCAGGTTGTATTTTATACAAATCCAAATAAGTTATTTTATATATAATGGCCTCTGAAATTAATGTGCCACTTGGAATACAAAATCTTTTAATTTTGAAGACGAATGATATTGTAAAGGAACTTCTCTACAAAATAATTTATCTGATGTTTATGATTTGTACTTAATGCACATTCCTATTTGAAATACTAAGTTTGTTTTTGTTATTTACAATTAAATTGTTCAGGAGAAAAAGAGAAGTTTGTTATTTACTGTTTTGATGTTCCCATTCATGTAAAAAATCAATGATTAAGTCATTTGTATGATTTTATGTAAAAATATTCAACATGGCGCACAAAACATTTGCATTATAATACTTATTTGTTTTTGTTGTAGTTTGTTCACTTTGTAGATTATTCACCAAGTTTAGGTTTGAAATATATTAATTCTAGAGTAAATTATTTATGGCTTATAACCCTACACTGCATGACTTTTTAATTCCCAGAAAAAGTTGAGCAAATCTATTTTTAAAGTGTTATAAATAATAAATTAAATGATAACTAATAAATATTAATGATAATTGATGAAAATGTGATAAATAACAGTAAATCAATACAAAATGTAATAATCTCTTAGAGCATTGAATGCAGGAAAAAAAAAGTGAAAAATTACTTTTCTTCAACTTCATTTTTAGTGTAAATATAATTATGCAATAGGTACCAATTACGTAATATGCAATGGTAACTATGCAATAGAAACCAACATCAATAAACACATTTTGAAATATAGATGTTTTCCCAAAACATTACAGAAAAATTTGCATGATGCACTGTTCCAAAATTAAAAATTGTATTATAAATTTTCTTTAGTGAAATAAATTGGTTTATTTCGCATAACAAACAGACATGGAAGCAATTTGAAAAAATTTTCATAAAAGCTTGACAGTTACTTTTTACAACAGTTAAGTACTTTCTCTATAAGCATTTCTTTTTTTAAAGAATGGTATTTCTATACATCTTAATTTATTTTTTGAAAGGGTGTCTGCTTCCGCATTTATAAATGAGTAACCATCGATGTTATTGCATTCTTCTACAGTAAATCATATTTGCACAAAATTTATGCATTAACCAACTAATTAAGGTTTATCATATTTTCTAAATATTTTTTCGTTTAGATAATTAACCCTATAATGTGCATAGTTTCATATTTGCATCACTACATTTTTATCTTTTTGTTATTAATTTTAAAAACTTAATAATTCATTAATAAATTTATTTACGCATTACATGTTTGATTTGGAGTAAAAAAGCTTTCAGTAAGGAAATTTCGATTGTAAAATCAAAGATTTTCATAAGTTTAATTTAAAGCATTTGATGAAAACAATTATTTAATTGTTTTTTCGACATTTATTTATATTTATTTAAACAACTTAAAAATAATATATTGTTCTGTGTAGGGCTATTTAACAATTAAATACCATTTAAAATCTACGATTAGGTTCAAAACAACTAAAGGAATATTCTTTGGTTATGAAAAATACTGTCAAAAGTTATAAGAAATTATTTTGAGTAAAGAATTGCTGAAGAAATGATTTTGAAACATAAAAAAGCTAAATAATTGTTTTAATAATTCGAATGTCGTTTGAAAATACTTGTATAAACGTTTTTAATGGAAAGATTTAAAAACATTTATAAGCTAATAAAAGTTTTAACATCCTTATAAACACAGTTTTAAATGTAAGTTATAATATTTAAAATTTTCTTAAATTTTAACAAGATACTACATAACAAGAAGAAAGACATTTTTAAATCTTTTTACGGTGATATTTTCCTAAAACCTAATAGGAATTTTGTTATTTTAAACTAGTACTTCGTCATTATAAATTCAAGAATTATTCATTAAATACAGGAAAACCCTAAAATCGGCAATGATTGCAATTCATAACTTTGACCTTGCACTATATTATTTTTTTCAATAAAATATAAATGCCATAAGAAGTACAGGAAAAGTAATTATAAAATTTAATTTGGAATTTGATTATTTTTATTATGATTAATGAATTTTTTGTTGAATTTATTCTTTACTTTCTTGAAGCCGTAGCATGAAAATGTTGCGAGTAACAATTACACTAATGCAAATATGAAGCAGTGTATTTCAGTTTAACATTACAGAGAGTCGGGTTAAGACATAAATTTTCACTAACTTCAACTAAAATCTATTTCTAAATGGCATTTTTTAGAAAATTATGGAGTATATAATTTTATTTTCACAATTTTGGTACGTGCCTATACAGCCATCCCCCTGTAATTAAATATATAAGAATCTTAGACGTGGAATTTTAACAGATTAATTATCTCTTACGAATAAATAATGTTGTCAAAGATTGAGAGTTCAATATCTGATAAGATGACATTAATAAAAGTGTTACATTGTTTTCAATTTTAATTTTTAGGAATTTATAAATTTATCGGTTACAAAGGCAGTCAGCCTGCTTAGATTAAATGCACGAACTCAAATACTCATAGCCAATGGACAGCAAATCGTGGTTATGGACTTTGGAAACAAAACTATTCTCATATATAAAGTAAATTAAATGTACGAGCTGAAATATCCATGGTCAATGGACATCAAATCGTGGTTATGGAGTTTGAAAACAAAACTATTCTAAGTATTTAAAGGACAATAATGGTATAATGACTTCGATTTGTTGTATAGCTTAAAAAATGTTTAAACCTCTAAAGTTTTCATGGCAACATTTTGTTTCAGTTCCTTCAAAATCTATAATTAAACATGATTTTTAAAAAAGCAATCTTGAGTTATTAAATTTCATTAAAATTTGCTTTATAGAGGAGAGTTGTGGAATTCGGACTGGGGCCTAGATTGAACCAGCATCATAATTTCAATTCTATAGAATATTTGCGCCGTAAAATAAGCATATTTTGTTGTGACTGTGTGTAAATGGGGTGTATGAAATCATTTTTAGGAGAAAAGGCTACGTTTCCATAGTTAGAGATGAAGTGTTTAGATTTAGGTATCATCCATTAATTGTTTTAACAAGAGGCAAAAAGTCATTAAGCTTTTCTTAAGTACATAGGAAAATATGTTATATCTTCAGGTAGGAAATTTTTTTAGTTGCAATTTACTCCAACAAGTTTATTAAAATTATTTTTAAAATAAGGTTAGGAGAATTTTTTATTGTTTTTCCAAAAGTTGCCTAGATTGTACAACAAACAGTTGTCTAAATTGGACGGTTTAAATCAATGGAGTTATTATCTTAAACTACAGCAGTAGCTCATAAAGCAGCTATGAGCTACTCCTTTAACTCATTGTAGTTAGTTATTCACCACTAGTTGTCCTCATAAATTGGAAATGGAACAAATCAAAGCAAATAAAAATAAATAAATAAATAATAAGGAAGGACACTAAAACCATCAAATGTTGAATCCAAAAGAATAAAAGCTAACGATGCGTATCATTTGTGGGGAAACAAAGGGTGAAGAAGACGATTGATAGTGATTTTAAGTGATTGAATAAAAAAATATATATTTCATGAACATGTCATCATACTAAGTGGGTTTGTGATTATGAGAAGACCTTTTTCTCAACTATGGGCATAGGGTAAGTTTTATTTATGAAGGCTAAATTTAATATAGCCAGATGGCTGATAATTTTAATCAATCTTATTAGCTTTTTGATATTTGTATTTTCCCTCCTTCTTTTGAAAATATGCTTTTTGGTGTACAGATCTTCTTTGTCTTTTGTTTGGGAACTTTCGGGCTAAGAGAAGCTATGTTTGGCGTAATGCTAGCTTCTTATAGAAAAATTTCCCAATTATTATTTTGAATCCATTTCGAATAAAGTTCTTAGCCCTTGAAAAAATGGACTAGAATGGATTCCTTGTTTGCTTTTTTGTTTTATTCGATTACCTCTGAGTTTATTTTGTTTTTTGGTTTTCTTTGTATCATCTTGATTTCATACTACTTGGGTTCATGCATTGTATTCTGGTGTGAATTCGAAAATCAGAAACTATTTTTGCTTTAACTGTGCTTAAAGAAATTGCTAGTCAAATCTGTGCTACCTTGATTGGACAGATGACACAACTTTTAAATATTTTTTTCCCTAATCTAAAGTGTATTTCCTAAAATATTGATTGTATTGTTTCGAAGGTAAGTGAACCGAAAACGAAATTCTATAACTCTTTTTCATTAAAATGCCTTTTCTATCACTGTGCATTAAAAAATATCCTGGTGGTCCAAATTCGGTGACTCTTCTCTATATATCTTTAAAGTCTCTTTTATTTATCGTTATATAAAACTTTACTTTCTTATTTTCCAACTATGGAATTGCTGCAACATTTTTTTTATGGAAATGAAAAACAGAGTGTGGAAAAAGCTTTAGAAGCCATGTTTTAGAGAGGTCCTCTATTATATTCTCCCTCCCCCTCAAAACAAATTCAGGAAAATCAACATCAGTTCTATTTTATGATATATCAACCATTTTCAGAGCGACAGAATTATATTATGAGAGTGAAACATCTCGAACCTAAATTTCACTATTCTACATACAGTAATACCTCGAGATACGAGTGCCCTGACATACGAGTTATTTGAGATACGAGCGCTGTTGAGCAGCGAAGTTTTGTTTTGAAATACCAGCAACATTTGAGATACGAGGAACGGTACGGTGTATGTACACTTTATAAAACCAGTTTTTTTTGCTTTGCATTCTCTTTTATTATGTTTTTATACAATATTTGTCATTTATAAATACATTTTTCTTATTCAAAAACACGTAACCAAAACAATTAGGGGTAGCATTTTGGGGGCTGTAACAGATTAACATAATGGCATTTCAATTAATTTCAATGGGGAAAATTGCTTTGAGATACGAGCAAATTGACATACGAGCAAGGTTACGGAACGAATTAAACTCGTATCTCGAGGTATCACTGTATTTTGATAACCAAAAAAAATCTTAATCGCCTATTAACCACTTAAGGATTTCATTTTTTTTTTTTTACTATCTAATAAGATAACCCCTCCTGTTTTGGAAAGGGGCGGTCGTTTTTATTCATCGAAGAAGGCATAGAATACTTGAGATGCTTGTGGATTCTACGTAATTTTTGTGTCAAATTATAAAGCTAATTGATGATTAAATTTTTGTTTATAAGCCTAAAAATGCGATAATTCTATGCCCGTGAATATCACGGGCGCGAGACTTAAGGGGTTAAATTTAATTTTACCACAAAACCATTTTTCAGATGGGTGATAAGAAAATTGTTACAAGATGCATCACTCCAAAATAAATAATTTTGAAGCGAAATCTTTTCTTCTCGGAAGGACAGTAGATGGCGCTGTTCGGCTGAGATTAGTTGGTAAAATACATTGAATTTCAAACGAATAGCGATTGGAATGCCAAGACTGGTTGAAAATAGGTCTCTTGTTGAAGAGCGAAGCGTTAACTCTTTCAATTCTAAAAATATAAAATTTGTATGACCTTCGTCAGTTGATCAGTAGTATATTTTTTGACTTTTATCAGATAAAAGTGATGTGTTACGTTGTACTTCTAAGGTCTGTTTTTAGATAAATGTAATCAAATTGAAAATGTTACAGAATCTGTCCGATGTCAATGCCAATCTTATTTGTTCATTGTGAGGACTCATTATCCGGCAATGTTTATTGTTCTAATTTAAAAATCATCAGCTAGTTGTAATTCTCTCTGCGATAATAAATGTACTATAGAGTGTGCAGGTAATCCGGCCCCCGGTTAATTTGAATGGGATTTTTAAAAAAGAGCAGGTTGTTAGGTTCTCCTAATTTAAATGAAAAAGCACTGATTTTTATAGTTTTACCTAGATAAAATTTGTATTACATGCATTTTAAGGTGAATTCCGTTTAATCCGGACTTCCAGTGATCTGCACAGGATCAGATCCCATTTAGTCCGGGTTACCAGGACTCTACTGTAGTAAAACCTATTTAATGCATCATTATGGCTTCATCCACATTTATTCCTATCATTTCAATACAAAACAAAATCTTTATAACGTCGCAGGTATTCGATAGTACGTTTTTTTTTCTCTGGACGTCCAACACATCATTCTTTCCTTTTTCAGTTGAATCAAAATGTATTCATCTTTTTCGCAAAAAAAAAAGTTAGCAGCAGAGATCTTATATATTTCAATCATGCTAGAGGAAAATGACAGAAAAATTGAGAGAAAAGATTGAGTTGATAATTGCGAGAATTCAATTGCATCTAAAACCTACAAAATCTCAGATGTGATTGGAGATATTTAACTTGATGAAGACATTGGAAATGATGACGAAGTTGAAAAATCATTCCACCATTTTTTTCAAAATGCATTAAGACCATCCAAACATTAAAGAGCTGCCTTCGGATGCCATCATGCCACTAGAGAAAAATAGTTTAAGGATATAATCTCAATTAGTAGTGATTTAATTAGAATGCAAAATCAGACAGCATGACAGACAAAATTAACATTTTGTTTGGAAACAAAATTCAAAATTGACATATCTTTCAAACTTCCACAAGAAAAGAAGGAAATATCAAGAAGAGTTATTGCAATTAAAGTAGTCATTTTAATTTGCATCTGTTTTAATAAATTCTCAAAAATATAACAATATTGTTATATTTTCTGTAATAAAAACCTAAGAAAGAATCTTGCATTAATGGTTACTCTAGAAGAGTTGCTGCATTAAAAGAGCTGTAATTACATCTCAATTAATTTCGGAACAATTTCTATTTATTTTAGAATATTCTTCAACTGCCTGTATGCAATAATTGTAATAATAATCCTTTAATTTCATTTCTTAATAATTAAAATTTCAAATGCTCTAAAATTGCTAGATATTATCTTATATTATAAGCATAATAAAATACTACGCTTATTATAAATATGATAAAACAATAGACGTACGTTTGTTATTGTATGAGTGAAGGAAATAATTGGTAAAACTGTAGTTTAGGGTGCGGTCTTGTTTTCCGTCGTCTTTTCTCGGCGCAACTTCAAGTGGTATCGCCAGCTTTGCAGCATCTGAAAAGGAGAGATTGTGCACGCGATGCCTGTGGCATCTGAAGTGGGTACCGGGCAGTTTTATTTTTTAATTTAAAGAACATCCCACGGCTTCGCTAGCAGCGACAAAGGAAACATACTAGCTTCGCTTGCTCATTGAAAACGTAAAGCATAAAATCGATCAATTTCTCTATTTCGAGCCGTGGATCTCTTGGGGACAAAGGTTAGAGATATCACCCGGGGTTGCGCCAAGAAAAAATGGCGGAAAATAAGACAGCACCCTAAACTACAGGTTAACCGGAATAATTTATAGAATTTTGAGCCAAGATTCATTTGTATGTAATTTTAGTTTCGCCCCTTGTATGATGATGTATAGTGCGACCAGCACGAGAACGCGGGTGACTTTCGACCTCATAAAGACGAGTGTATTTGCTGAGAGGGCGAAAGAACGAAAAGCAGAGAAGTTCCCGGAGAAATAATAGGGTTGTGATAAATACGACTATGTTGGAAGTTGGCATCTCCACTTCTGATATCACTCGGTGCTCATTTCACAGCCGCCTTCTCGTGACGATCGAACTATACTAAATATGATTTAGAACATATAATCAGACTCTTTATACCATATTGAATATCAATCAGAATTAGCAATAAAAAATTCCTGTTTACAAGCGGAGGACAAAGGTAGATTCCTTTTCTCCGCAGATATAAGGAAAAAAATTTCCGCCTTTTCCTCCTTTAATTTTATAAGGGGTGAATCTATGAATCTGAAAGGGGAGTGGAAGAAATTGCAACTGATGAGAGCTTCCCAACAAGGTGTCTTAAGCATAGGTTAGCTCTATCGATACGGGAAGGTCCCAGTCGTCCTTTAAAGCAAAAGACTGCGGTCGTCCGAAACGCTCCGAATATCACTGTGAAATTTCCACCCTCTTTCGTTAAGTTTGATTGATTTCACATCCGTGGTGAGCGTTTTCTTCGATAGAGAGTGGCTGGTCCAATTAGGTTTGGGGAACAAGGTAGGGGATTCTTAGAATTCGGACAGTTCCGGCTGTTATTGAGGTTTCTGAGGGGGTAAGTGAATTTCCCTTATCTTTGAAAAAGGAAGTCGGGCTTTCCCGTATTTTGAGAGGCCTCTGTTCCAATGGTCATAGGAATCAGAGGGTTAAAAATCTGTCGGATTTATGGGTTCGAAGTTACTTTTCAGCCCCTAACTTCTGAAATTTGTAGCCATCGTAAATTTTCCTGTACAAAAGTTGTTCGTTATAATGAAGCAATACTTTGTCTAATTTGAATTATCTTTCTATCTTCAATTGCAAGGGAGCTATGGTGAAATTAAAACTTCACTCCCTCACCAGTGTTCCACCCCCTTTGAACAACCGATCGGCCCATCTACAAACTAGGCCAAGATCCTCACTCTCCCTACAACTTATAACTCGCTTGTTCAAACCAAATCAAAATCTCTTATAGGAATCACTCTCTTATAAGAATTAATCAAATTCCTATAAGAAATTAATAAAGAATAATAAGTATTCCTGTAAGAAATTAATAAGGAATAATAAGTATTCTTATAAGAGACTAATAAAGAATAATAAGTATTCCTATAAGAAATTAATAAAGAATAATAAGTATTCCTATAAGAAATTAATAAGGAATAATAAGTATTCCTATACGAAATTAATAAAGAATAATAAGTATTCCTATACGAAATTAATAAGGAATAATAAGTATTCCTATAGGAATTAATAAGGAATAATACGTATTCCTATAAGAAATTAATAAGAAATAATAAGTATTCCTATGAGGAGTATCAGTTTTCAGCTTACCAACTTCTTCCTTGAGGCGCCTGAAAGCTAAATTGTAGGAACTAATTCCCTTCTCCAGCCCTTTAACGTAGGTTTGGAAGGCCTTATCGAGAATCCTGTGGTCCATTTCTTTGAAGAGGCTGACGTCTCCTCCAACAGCACTGAAGGCCTTGCTGCATTCGTTCAGGGTGCCCAACAAATTGGAAATCTATACAAAGGGAAATAAATGAATTTTCTTGAAGGTCCGTAACATGTAATTTAAAAAGTGCAGATTCGTAACTAAACTTTTTAAACTATATAATATAGAAATACTAGCAGTACGCGCACGGTGTTGCCGTGACATAATTATTTCAACGAAAAAAGAAAAGGCAGAAAAAATGACTAATTTCTAAAACTTTCTTAAAATTCAGCAAATTACTTCAGATATTCAAAGCAAAAGTCATCAAAACGATAATTGTTTGCTCTATCTGATGGTGCGTCGATTGTTATTCCACAATCATTTTTTCTCATGTATCGGCCAAAAACGTGTGAAAAATCACCCAAAACAACACAAAACATTAAATAAAAAAAATTGAAAAATTACGACCTACCTATGTGCCAAATTTCATGACTGTAAGTGTGATAGATTCGTTTGAACATAACACACGCACACAATGCATTTTATAATATATAGCAGTACCCGCACGGGGTTGTCTGTAGCATTATGACTTCAACAAAATATAAAAAGGCTCACTATGATATAAAATAAAGTTTTGAAAATGAAATCGAGACGAAAAATATATATTATTGATTTTGCCCGTTTTTTCCTCCTCGACGGTGACATTAACTGATGATAAGTTTAAAAAAAACGACAATGTGTGTGAAATTATAAAGTTTGCTGCACACGATGATATTAGAATTCAAATTTCCAGCGGGCGCCCGTGTGTGGGAAAAAGTTATATCGAACATCATATTTATATCAGTTTTTTACAAATTTAATCAATTTTTACTAAAATCAATTTTCACTATTCTCTTGGAACAACCAGCTGGTAAGTAATAAATCAATCAATAAAGTCATTCATCATTCTTCCTCTAATTTTTCCGCCAGATGGCACAGACTTACGCAGAACTGCCCTTCCGAAGAATGGAAAATTTATTGCCTTCCTACACGGAATGAACGAAAAAACTCTGACCCCATAAGGGGAAAAAATTAATTTAAAAAAAAGCGAACAAGGATATTTTAATCGTTCTTGTTCTAAATCAAAGACAAACGTTCCCTTTATTTCCAGTAAAAAATTTAAAGAAAATAACGTTATTAGAATGTCGGATGCGGGAACTTTAATTTTAATGAAAATTTCTTGGCAAAACTGGCTATTATTTCAAAATTTCTCAAAATTCAGTAAATCAAGCTAGACGTTTGAAACAAACTTCGTTATAACGGAAGTCGTTTGCACTTTCCGATGGTGTGCCTAGTTTTTTTGTACACTTATCTGAAACCATTCTATTGAGAAATTAATGCGAAAAATCATCCGAAACAACGCGAAATATTAAATAAAAAATTTCTAGATAAAATTTTAAAATTTGCTCTTCGAGGTGCATTGAGTCACCATTAAGACTACCTGTGTGCCAAATTTCATGACTGTAAGTGCGATAGATTCGTCTGGGCATCGCACACACGCACAGACACACACAAACATTTCCTTCTAAAAGTATAGATACTTGAAGTGCTTTCGTGAAGTATTGTAAACCAAGTAGCTAAAAAAATTAAATTAATTTCGATGTTTCATACCACCCTCAGATCAAACGTTTTTACTTCCTCACATGTCAAGCAAAGAAAGAGAAAATACTGTCATCGACAAAAAAATCGACCACGAGATGTGCATGAATCTATAAGTTTCAGAACTCCTGGAGACCGAAAAAGTTATTTGTGAAATTACATCGATCCGTGTGCAAACACGATAAATAATAAAACTTTGTTGGTCACTTTGTTTGTCTCTCTACGGGGATGAATGTAAGAAAACGTTCTGCCACCTGACCACCTTATAACTCCAGCATATCTAGCACCGCTGATTTGGTTCCTGCTTACATTGAAACAAGAAGACGTGTTCACACTTGCCCCTTCTTTTCCAAGCGTGTAATCTCCAGTTAGCATGCCGCTTCTAAAACTGCTAAAAACTTTCATCACGTAAAAGTTATTTAAGACTTTTTTGAAACATTTTCAATTAATTATATTGTGTACCAAAATATATTCACTGATATTTTTAATGTCAGTATAAAAGCAACTATATTTCATTCATTTTATTAACTATGTTGTTATTGTCATTCCATAAACTGGCTTAACGTTTTTATCATTTTTTTTTCCTTAAAGGGAGTTAAGAGTCCATCAAATGGTTCTATTACCATTTTTTAAATAGTTGTAAAACCTTTCGCCTTCATTCCATAACTCTTTATACAGTTTAAAAAGCAAACCCTTGTCACCTTGTAAGTGAGCAATTGCAAAATTGTTGCATTTTCTACTGTAAACTCTTTTCTCCTTAACTGGTTGTTTATAAAACAAAATAAATGCTTCCTCGCTTAAAACATTCAATCCTTATTAATCAACAGCCATCGATGGAATGAATTGAAAGAGTGCGTTAACAATCTAGTCACCTTGGTGGATCCCGTGATGCTACAAGTCCGATACATCAGCGTTGAACTGTTGCGTTCTGAAGTAGAACATGCAATCCAAAAAATGCATAGTTTGGGACACTTGAATTGTCAACTCATTGAAACACATTTAGGAACGATGGCGAAATAAAATTTGCACTGTAAATTGTGGTTTTTGCAATGAGTTCGATTTTCTGACTAAGCCAATTGCGTGTACAACACCATATTGTAGTTGACGGCAAAAGTTTTTGCATAAATCGAAAATTTTTTGCATAAATCGAAATACCATGGTCAGAATAGAGCAAGTTTGGCTGAACGGATTTTTACAATCGAGCTCAAAATACCTCACTTAATTTTATGCCCACCTTGTGTATTTAAACAACTCAAAATATTTTCTCATCTTTGAAGTGGTATTAATAAATGCTCAATTGTTTATTTTTTGAAATGAGAGTGAAAATTCCAATCAGATATCTGGACCATCTCTACAATATAATTAAAAAATGATAAAAAATGAAAAGAATCATTCGCAAATTAACTTAAAATTTACAAAAATAATATTCCGTGTATATATAGTTATTTATTATAAAAGTATTTATACTAGTAGTCATCTGTAATAAAAAAATAGTGCAAGAGCAATCAGACTACAGAGATTCTGAATATATCAGTGCATCTTAATCAATCTCACGACATGTATTTTTTCATTTTAAAAGATTTTCGCAACATTTAAACTTATACATAAATCACATCTTAAAAATGCTTTCAGTACAAACAACAGCAAAAGATTTCATACACCATAATGCCTCCACAAAATCACTAATTAAAATCATATGAAAAATTGCATGTAGTTTTATCTTAATATTAATATTTACTTAAGTTTAAAGCAGCACATATCTAATTTAATATAAAATCTCCAAAATCTGTCTATACTTAAAATGCCTCAAGAATTGGTATTGCTTCGCGTATATGATACATATAAATGTTTAACTTTCCGTAAAGCTTGTAGTAGCCAAAGACGTAGTTACATTTTTTAGCATTCTTTTACCCCTGTGTCAACTCACATTGCAATACATCTATCAAAAAATAAACACATAAAGGAGATTCGAACCTCTAGACCGAAATATAGTAACATAATATTTCATTCTAATATAAAATCTCTAAACTGGTTATTCAAAATTATCTTATTGAAATTTTCCACAAATTGGGTAGTTTTATATTAACAGTGGTAAAACCTTTCATCATCCAGGACTTTGGGGAGTATATGCTGACATTTTCGCTATAAGAGAAAGAAAAGTACAGATTTCTACAGCCCAATCTAAGAATTTCCTTCTCTCTATTTATAAACCACCCGTGTCTCGACACCCCTTTCATACAAAATTATCCCTCTCTTCCAGGAAATTTACACTGCTCAGTATGGAGAGTTTTGTGCTTCGTAGTAGAAAACTACGATATCTTTGTTCCCATGCATACAAAATTATCCCTCTCTTCCAGGAAATTTACACTGCTCAGTATGGAGAGTTTTGTGCTTCGTAGTAGAAAACTACGATATCTTTGTTCCCATGCATACAAAATTATCCCTCTCTTCCGGGAAATTTACACTGCGCAGTATGGAGAGTTTTGTGCTTCATAGTAGAAAACTACGATATCTTTGTTCCCATGCATACAAAATTATCCCTCTCTTCCAGGAAATTTACACTGCGCAGTATGGAGAGTTTTTTGCTTCGTTGTAGAAAACTACAAGAGCATTCTAAACGCTTTCTTTTCGATTGATTTGACCGAACATTTAGCACAGATCTAAAAAATCGGTATAAAGATTACATAGCTTATTTCATTTATATAATTTACTGGCTGTTTTAGTTATTTAAAACAAAGGCAAATCTGCAAGCCCACAAACTTTCAGGGATTTGGTCAAGAATTGAATACTGATCTACGACTTTAATGATAAAATTGTATACTAAAATTAAGGCTGCAAGCTATGCTGACATGGATATGCACAGTCGAACGGACAGACTTTCTATCACCGGATTTCGTCCAAATTTTGATAAACTCTGCAATTTCGGAGTAGAGGTCATATATGCCAAATTGCATGCCTGTAGTATTTTAAAGTTATCATGTTCACAGACACACCAACAGGTTCACAGACCGACATCATTCTAAAAATGTCTTTTTGGATACAGGGAGGTCAAACACCGACCTCAAGATAATTACAATCTTGACGTCGGAACTTTTAATTATTAGAAAGTAAAGTAGTCCGAAAAAGAGCCTTACCTTAGTAACGCAAATAATATTTTATTCGTAGTAACAGTACTTGCAAATAATCTCTTCCACTTTTTATATCACACATGATATGAAATATTTATTCTGATAACTAACCAAATAATGAAATATTATAAGAAATCGTAAATTAATTCAAACGAGTCTTAATTAAATTTTAATAAAAAATTTTAATTATTAATTTAAAAATAGAAATTAATTGTTGGAAATTATTATTAATATAATTAATGATAATATTACAAATTATTATATTAATATAATTAATAGCAAATTTTTATATTAATATAATTAATACTAAAATTATATATTGCTACAGTAATGATAACGTGATAGAATTAAAATATTATTAAAGTAATTTTAGACAATAATGGCATTTGATATTCAGTTACACCAAGTGAACGGGTTTGATTCATCACCGTTTTATATCCCAACCAATCTATAACCATTATTAACTGTACTCGGGTTCATTGTGAAGTACTTAATAAGAAAGATGAAATTAATTCGAATTTGAACTAATACTTTCTGTTAAATAAGAAAAATTGGAGTAGGAAAGCTGGTGCAATCGAACTGAATCTATTTTTGTATTGAGATAATATACTTCAGGAAAGAAGTCAATCCATATTTATTTTTCATAAGAATTCGATCCATCATTTCGATAAATTCTTCATCCCCAGCCACTCTATGATCATTGGCTTCATTTATATTGCTGCACTCGGTTCATTGCCAAGCACTTAACAAAAAAGTGTGTGAAATGCTGTAACATAAGATAACGGTGATTATAAAAGTCTCATTAAATAAGAATATTCTTAATATATAAAGTGGTGAATATGGAACTGAATCTATTTTTGTGTTGAAATAAATATATTTAAGGAACAAAATAATAGCACAGTGGTTGGGTAGTTGAATTCGGAATTAATTAGGGGAAAGCTGGAAATTGTTTTAATCCCTTCAGTTTAGGTCTGGAATGAACATACTAAATTTTTCCCCTCCGGCGAGGTGAGTGTTAGCCGCTGCGTGCAGATTTGTAGTAAGAAAATAGGACTTTTTTCAATAATCGAGCAATATCTCAAAACAACTCAGGCTAGCAAAAACATTGTAATACAAAAGTTTTAGAGCTTAAAATTCTGAATAAAATGAATACCAACACTTATTATATTCAATCAAAATTAAGCTCACAGCTGCGCTTCAAAGTACTGCCTAAATCGCTAATCAAGCGCTTGAAGCGAGAACGGACCAATTTATAGGTTCACCGTACCTCCAATTATTATATATATATTTTAAATTTGATCATGATGCTTTTATAATTATTTCAAGACTTTATTTAGTATATTTTGAAGGAAAAAACCACTGTTATTATGATTTAACAAAGGAAAACATCACACGAAAGCTTCAGCAATGGTTGAAAACGTGCTTATTAATTAGAAGCAACGGATTTCTCATTCGAGGGAAGGTCTTCAAAATAACTCAAAGATTCTTTTGCATTCAGATATTGCACGGAATTTTAAATAAATTACTGGTTATTTTGCAAAAGAAATCTTCAAAAATTATAAACTGCGCTTGAAATAAAAAAAATGATTTCAATAAAAAAGGACCATAAACGAAATTGCCACGAACAGAGAAGAGTAATATACAACCAAATTTAAAGAAAGACTCTGAAGGAATAAAAGTTCCCAGTTCTCTTTTAAGTAAGCAAGTTGCTTTGTACAAGGAATATTGTTATTGTTGTGGCTGATAATCGAATATATACCCATCTGGGCATATGGGAAACACGTGTTCATCATCCATCGATAGAATGCAAACACATAGAGAGGATACGTTGATGACGTCGCTTTGAGAGTACACTGCTTAGTCAATGATACCTAACGGAATAAATATCATGCTTCAGAGGTCTTTTAGCAACAGAAAAACTTTTTCTAAGCCTGACATTTTGTAGAAACGTTATTAAAGAGTCACACACGAAGGAATCGAAGTATGGAATGTTTAAGACATCTTTAAGATCTTAAGAGAGAGATTAAACATATATTTTCTTTTGCATCTATAAATCCAAAGTTTCCGATCATCAGGATCCTTCGGAAATCAATGAAAGGATTTTTTTTGTGAGCACTTCACATCTATAGCAAGTGGTATTGTGGCAGATGGAAGTATAAATTGACACAAAGCTTATGAAATCGGAGTATATTGTTTGTAAAAAACTGTTGGTAATAATTTTGCCGTTGTTACATTTAAACGGAAAAACCGAGTAATGCCTATTCGTGGTTTCACTTCCAAGATGAAAGTTCATGATAAATTAATTCCTGTGAATCCAGACGCAATAATCAGAAGAATCTTTCTCCTAAAAAGTCTGATGCAGTTATTTTGAATTTGAGCTGGCCCATTTCCCATTGTCACTCTTTGATGAAGGATGACTGCGCAAGACTCGCAAATCAGTATTTTATTATTTATTTTCTACTGAGACTGATGTGCATTTCACTTCAGTATGTTATGTGGTTAAAGGTGAATTTCTGTTACATCGTGTGTTGTGGCAGGCAAAGGAATAATTTCCCTTCATCCTGAAGGAATATGTTGATTACGCCAAAAAGCACTTCAATGAAGGAGCCACAATAGTTTTTGATGATTACCCTGAAGATGCAGTGAAAAGTACAAAATCGGTACAACGTATCAGACGAATAAAGAAACATATATCTCGTTATGTTACGTTTGATTAATCGATGTCAGCCACTATGTCCCAAGAGAATTTTTGGATCAAATTATAAGAACAAGCAAAGGCTTATGAATATGTTATGTGTTGAGTTTCAAAATGAAGGTTTTGTTGTAAAGCAAGCTGAGGAAGATGCTGATTACCTAATAATCAAAAGTGCTTTGGAAATAAAGAAAAGGTCACAATGTGTTGTGGTTGTTGGTGAAGATATCGACCTCTTGGTTACAATAGCAGCATCTATTAATTCCGAAAATATTTTCTTCTTAAAGCCTAGGAGAGGTAAAACAGAAGATGCTTTATATTGTGCAGCAACCCTGAACATTGCTCCACAAATAAGGGACAATATTTTGTTTCTTCATGCGTTCAGTGGTTGCGATACCATATCTGTTCTTTTCAGGCAGGTGAAGAAGAAATTTATCAATGTTCTGAACTGCAACAAGTTGTGAACATTTTCCGTGATGAAAATACATGCCCGGATGACATAGATGAAGCAGGACAGAAAGTTTTGATAACCCTGTATGGGAGAAAGAAAAGTGAAGAAACAAGGGATTCTCTGATATTTAAACTTTTTCAAAAATCACTAGTAAAAGATAATTTCATTTTAGTATTTCTCCCTCATTACAGCAGCTGCACGTGAACACTCTCTCCGTGCATACCTACAGGTTCAACATTGGAGTGGATTTGCCAAAAGGCCCTTAGATTGGTGTTGGAAAGAAACCAAACATGGATTGTTCTGTCACCATCCACAAGGAACCAGCTGCTCCAGCCCCTCTCTCTATGATATCATTGCAAGTGCGCAAAAGTGTGTAATTTGACTTACACCTGTAGGAAAGCTGGCATTAAATGTTCTACGATTTGCTATCACTACAAATGACATGGGTGTACCAATTCTCTAGAAGATAGCATCATTACAAACTTAGCTAACCCAGAGGCTGAAATCGATATCAGGATGGAGGAGATAATTTTAGAAGTTGACTTGGAGGAAGAATATCAAAAGTTGCAAGTGGAGGAAAGTGACAGTAGGCAAGCCGACATTAATGATTATGACTAACCTTAAACATCTATTTAATATCACTTCAATTATGCGTAATTAAATAATAAGTATTAAACTGAAAGTCGTTGTTTTTCATTACGCTCTCAGTCATTGCTGAAGCTTTCGTGTGATGTTTTCCTTTGTTAAATCATAATAACAGTGGTTTTTTCCTACAAAATATACTAAATAAAGCCTTGAAATAATTATAAAAGCATCCTGAACAAATTTAAAATGTATATATAATAATTGGAGGCAGGGAGAACCAACACTTCGCCCGTTCTCGCTTCAAGCGCTTGTTCAGCAATTTAATCGAAACTTTGAAGCGCAGTTGTGAGCTTAATTTTCATGGTATATAATAAGTGTTGGTACTCAGTTTATTTAGAATCTTAAGCTCTACAATATTTGTATTACAATGTTTTTGCTAGCACGAGTTGTTTTTGAGATATTGCTCGATTATTAAAAAAAGTCCTATTTTCTGACTACAAATCTGCACGCAGCGGCTAACGCTCACCTCGCCGGAGGGGGAAAACTTAGTATGTTCATTCCAGACCTAAACTGAAGGGAATAAAACAATTTCCAGCTTTCCCCTAGTTAATTCCGAATTCGGCCTTTTTTTACGACCCTACCACTCGGCTATAAGGTTCAGATTCATTGTCATATTATCCATCATTTTAGTAAATTCTAGCAATCTTAACTGATATTATGCTATATTTAGACACCTTTATTTTGAATACCAACTCGTAAATAACAAGTAGTGCTGATTTGCGTGAAAAAAAAATTATACTTTATCTGTGACTACTGCGTCTCAAGTGTGAGAAATAATAATCAAGTTAATAATTAAACTTCGCAACTGTAAATGGAATATTCTGAGCTTCTTACGGAATACATATAAAACGGAATATTCTGCGCTTCTAACGGAATAAATATATATGAAATGTTTTCGTTGTTGTAGTCGTTAAATAAAAAACAGACCGAGTTATTAACCAATTTTCATTTTATTATGGGAGAGTGACGGAATGTACGTACATCTCAGTTGAAGTTTTCAGCCAAAAGAGAACAGAAAATCCCTTCTTTTTCTCAGGTAGGGATTTAACAGATAGACACGTGATCAAAGTGAAGGGAATATTGTCTATTTTTAATAAATTACGTAAGCGTTTTAGGAAAAAGTCTGGAAAAGAATTCGCTTATTTCGAGATTTATGTTGGCGCGTGGAAGCGATTAAAATATTCTTTTAGTAATAAATATGCCAAAACGAGAGATTTAATATACCTGCAGAGCGGGAAATAAAACGAAACTGGAGTTTAAGAAAAGTGATTTTGGAATACATTAAGACTTTAAAATATATAATATTAGAATTTGAAACAAA